>JAQNDB010001994.1:0-41595 GCA_029204045.2 Tillandsia leiboldiana
GTGGAGAAATGCGCCTGGGCGTGTTTCATATTTGTTTATAGTTGAGTTTCGTGTGTTGATTCGGATCAACGCGGAAGCCCTGGCTTGAATCGGAGTCTTCTGGCATTGTGGCGCCGATAGAGGACTGGCTTCGGGGAAGCCTCGACTTCACAGTGGAGTGCAGAAAATTGGAAATGCTTGGAACAGGTAACTTTTATCTTTACAGCGGGAGTTCGGGAGGTTCCGGACTGACGGCGGAGGAATCCGAGGCGAAAAGTGACTTGGAACTGACGATTTTGGAGGCCCCGTTTTTTTGAATTGAGCACACCGTCTCCACCGTGAGCTTTTTGAGGGGAAAAACTGTGGACGTGTGTATTTTCAGATTACAGCGGAGTTCGGGAGGTCTCAGGCCGGTGCGGAGACCCCGAAGGTAAAAAGTGATTTGGAGTTGCTTATTTGGATTAATTAAATTATTTATTTAATTAGTGGCTTTGGTGGATTTGGTCTGTGTTGTATTTGATTGAAAGAAAAGAAAAAAAAAAATTAATTAAAGAAAGGAAGGTATTTGAAAGAGAGTGTGTTGGTGTATGGATGGAATTAAGGTGGGTGTTGGAAAAGGTATGAGGTCCTTTACACCATGGACCATGCACTAGCACTAATTAATTATGTTGCCATGTCATCGTCTTCTCCAAAGACTCAAACAGAGGATTTCTTCCTCAAACAGAGGAATGAGAGAAATGGGAAGGAGAGAAAAATAAGATGAATTGAAAGAAAGTAAAAGAGGGTTTTAATCGTCTTGACGGCGCGATTCTATCGCTAGTAGCCGAGTGGAGCCGAGCGGAGCGCACGCGCGTCAATCCTCATGGAGGCACATTGCAATTTTCTAGTGAGAGAAAGAGAAAGCTTGGTTTCGATTTATGGAGTTATTTGGATCTTTCTAGTTGCTGATTTGGTTGTTTTTGCTGTCCCGGAGTGGAGGAATGCCCAGAGGGTGCCGCGCGGGCGCGCAAAGGCGCCGCGCGCGGCCGGTGAGGTTGCTGTGCCGGCGCGCTTGGGCGCCGCGCGCTGCCGCTGCGAGCGGCGCGCGCATGCGGCCGCGCGCATGAGGCCGGCAAGCGCGAGCATGCGGGCGCGCGCATGAGGGCGCGCGCTGCATGCGGGCGCGCGCAGTGAGCGCGCGCAGCAAGTGGGCGCCGCGCTCGTGGGCCTCTGAGCGGGCCTTTGGTCCTTTGGTGTTGTTAAGCTTGGGCATTTTGGTCTTTTCACTGTGCCAACCCTCCAATTCACCCTGTGGACTCCCTTTGTCTATTTATATGTGGACTCCTCCTCCTCCCTTCCTCCTGGGTACAGAGAGGGAAAAGAGAGAGAGGAAAAGAAAGAGAGAAAAGAAATGAGAAAAAAATTAAGGAAAGAAAAGAGAAGAAGAGGGAATAAAGAAAAGCAAGCAAGGGTGTCCTTGTGTGGTCTTGATGCTCGGAACTGGACGAAGCCGCGCGCGTGTCGGCTGTGAGGTACGTTGTTGGATTTGTTTCAAGCATGGTTTTTTGGGATTTTATTGATGGATTTACTTAAGTTTGAGCTGAATGGATTTTTATTTCCTTCCATCTCGTTCCATGCCTGCACCTTGGGAGCCACTTGAGTGCTGTTGGCTGAGGCTTGGGTTTTTACTACGCGGAGCCGAGGTTGCTTGCGTGAGTGCTGTGAGTTGACAGCGAGGAGCCGGAGCGCGCCGGATTTTCTTTTTGCGGACTCGAGAGGAATGATTGAGCTTCCGGGGATTTTCCCGAGGACCGGCAGCGCGAGCGCGTGCGGCGCGATTTTTTTGGGCGTTCCGGCAGTTTCTGACAGTGAGCGGTGCGGCGCTTCATCGACTTCAGCGTTTGCCTGCGGAAAGCGTTCCAGGTGGGTTGGAAGTCTTCCAAACTTTATTGAATGTCCCCTAATGCTTCTGCATGAATATCCTGTATGTCTAGCATGTATTTTGAATATCCTGTATGTCTAGCATGTATTTTTATTATAATGAAAAATCTGATAGATGCCTGGAATATTGTATAATGCTAACCTGTACCCCTAATTATTTTTAGTAGGTTCCTATTATCGTTGGACACTAGCCCGTATATTTAGTTGGCATTCAGACTGCATCTGAACCGTCTTAAAAATCACCGAAGTTGTTTTAATGGAAATTTGACTTTAAAAATATTCTTTTAAATTATTAGATTGCCCAGAAGGGTCGGACGGGTTCAGAGTGCATGTGCCCTCGTGCCTGGTGGCCGAGTGGAATTTTTCTTGACTCCGTGGAGAGTTTCTAGTGTCTTGGGGGTTTCATGGGTTTTATCAGATTGAGTCGTGGAGCGTTCTATTGGTTCCGTGAGATGCCGCCCAGTGAGGGGCGATGCCGCCTAGTGAGTGGCGATGCCGCCCAGTGAGTGGTGATGGTTTGGCCTATTGAGGCGGTTCCGTGAGATGCGCCCAGTGAGGGGCGATGCCGCCCAGTGAGAGGCGATGCCGCCCAGTGAGTGGCGATGGTTTGGCCTGTTGAGGCGGTTCCGTGAGATGCCGCCCAGTGAGGGGCGATGCCGCCCAGTGAGTGGCGATGGTTTGGCCTGTTGAGGCGGTTCCGTGAGATGCCGCCCAGTGAGGGGCGATGCCGCCTAGTGAGTGGCGATGCCGCCCAGTGAGTGGTGATGGTTTGGCCTATTGAGGCGGTTCCGTGAGATGCCGCCCAATGAGGGGCGATGCCGCCCAGTGAGAGGCGATGCCGCCCAGTGAGTGGCGATGGTTTGGCCTGTTGAGGCGGTTCCGTGAGATGCCGCCCAGTGAGTGGCGATGCCGCCCAGTGAGTGGCGATGGTTTGGCCTGTTGAGGCGGTTTCGTGAGATGCCGCCCAGTGAGAGGCGATGCCGCCCAGTGAGTGGCGATGCCGCCCAGTGAGTGGCGATGGTTTGGCCTGTTGAGGCGGTTTTCACATGAGGTTCTATTTGTTGTGTTATGCCGCCCAGTGAGTGGCGATGCCGCCCAGTGAGTGGCGAAGGTTTGATGGTTCTATTGGTTCGATTAGTATTCTCTTTGAGTATGATATTTGTGGCATATAACTGTAGTTTCTTTTCAGCTTTCGTATTATCTATCTGCATACCTATTGTTTTGTGCAGCGGTAGACTTAGTGGGCATACCGTGGATATTGGTGACGGTACCCACTGGGAACTACCTTCTGCAGTAGTTCTCACACCCGCTGTGGTGACAGGTTTCCTGAGGTTGCTGTTCCGGCTTGGTTCGCGCGGAGACAGCTGATCGAGGTGAGGACGTGGCCGTGTAGCTCCTTACCCATTTTATTTGAGAGTCAGAGGTAGATGTACCTTGTATCTTTTATGATTCCACTTTTGTACTGGACAGTCTGAGTGATCTGTGAGGATTGTTTTATTTTTCATAGCTGAGATACTATGCATTGAGGATATATTTATATTCAGATGTTCAGTGTTTGATTCTGTAGCTATTAGTTCTATTTCAGCTCTGATACATGTTTAGCTATAGATCTTTTGCAGGGTAGACGCTTCGTCTGTGCGGCAGTTTCCGTACAGATGGCGGATCTGTCGGCGAGCCCGGGTCGCAGTTTCGACCCCGGGGCGTGACAGATTTAGGTGGTATCAGAGCCTAGGAATATAGGTCGTTGAGAACTTAGTGACCCTAGGCTATTGGTTGGACAGGGATGACTGTCGTGAGGGACGTGACTTTAGCGAGAGTCCTGATTGAGTTTGTACCTCCCCCAGAGGATTGGGGCGAGTGACCTTACATGTTAATTCTCTAAAGTGGTTATGTTGGCTGCAGACAACATAATGCTTTAGAACGGGTAACATGTTTTAGACTTTCGCTTGATTGGGCGTGAGAGTTTTGGTCTTAATGTTTGTTCTGCTGCAGTGGTTTTGATGCTTCCGAGACGTTGTGCGGGGCGAGGACGTGTTCGACCTTGGATGAGAAGCCCGATCAGTGGGAGGCTGAATGGACAGAGCAGAGCGAGGTCTGTGAGTTACGAGCCCAAGTAGCCCAGACGTTTGAGGCGATGCGGCGCCAGGAAGAGAACATGGAGCGCGTGATTGCGCATTCTTGAGCAGATAGCATATCCCGGGGCATCGCCAGTAGTACCCCCGGCCGCGACATCGTCGACTTCGACCCAGATCGCACCGTGAGTAGTGCAGGAGTAGTGAGAGCTTGCTGATCGGTTGTTGTACTTCATCCGGTTCCATCCCCCGCAGTTTTCAGGGCAGAGTTTGGAGCCTTGGGAGGCCGAGAACTGGATTGCTGCTGTGGAAAAGTATCAGGTGCACCTGGTTGCGCACTTTGGATAGGGACGCCGAGGGTTGGTGGCGTCGAGTTCGTCCGGTTGGACCACCGGCAGCGCAGTTGATGACCTGGAGCGAGTTTCTGCGATTGTTGAGCAGTGTACTCTTTGTTGCCCAGGATGGGGCCCAGAAGGTTGAACTGTTTGAGACGGGACTGCATCGGGATGTCTATCACTTGGTGTATTCTCGGCGAGTGCCGACTTCAGATGCAGCGATTGTGCATACTCGATGGATTGACTGAGGATCTGTGATCATCGTCCAAGAGGGACGAAGAGCGAGGGATTAGCTCCGGGGAGAGACGTCCGCATCGTTTGATTTTGGGACAGCCGAGTGGATTGAAGTTGCCATGATTCCAGTTTAGGGTCTTATGTCTCAGAGGAGACGGAGACCAGGAGGTTCTCGACAGTCGAGACACCAGTGGCAGTATTGGTATGATTGTGCCTTTTGCGATGGCCGCATTCATCGCCATAGAGTGATCTCGGAAGGAGCGATGCTTGTTATGTGGATAGCCAGGATATTTTCAAGCAGAGTGTCCCTGAGTGGTGCTCGAGGATTCGCCGCTTGCGACGGCACCCCTCTATCCCTTCAGGATATAGAGGTTCGTCCGACTTACCGGTAGGCTGATAAAGCCGTGACGCCGAGACAGATAGAGCATGTTGATGCCGACGCCGCTTGGGTGTGTTTTAGTAGAGCATGGATAGCATCGTGTAGACCGGAGATGGGATTGTTGGCTTATGCACGTGAGGATCAGGCTCCAGATCACGTATAGCACATGGATAGGTGTTGCCAGTCCCGCCCAGTGCAGTAGGACCTTGGATTTCATCCTAGAGTGTTAGTCCTACATCAGCTCCAAGATGATGTTATGGGGTTGGATAGGGATTGGACATCCCAACGTTATGCTATCAAGGATTGTCGAAAAAAAAAAAAAAAAAGAGAATGACTCTCCGTGGACCTGGCCAGGAGGAGTGTGTTTAGAGAGGATGCTAGAGCACGGCAGAGGTTGAGTTGTGGTTGTATCGCTTGTTAGCGACTATTGAGAAGGTGCCTACGGCGGCACCGAGACTAAGAATTATCTTTTATTGCCGAGTGATCTCGAGTGAGAGTTTACCAGATTTGATTTCGAAGCCGCCATTTGGTGAGATTGAGATCGAAATAGTGATCAACGTGGTTTGGAAACCGCGCCGACTTCGGCAGCATCTCTTGGAGTGTTACCCGTGAGACATAGAAAGAGAGCCGATAGCACAGTTGCGGGATTTGATGGATTGGGTGGTCTGTGTGACCCAGTACCACGTCGTGGGGATACGACAGTGAGGATCTGAGGGATTGATACTTGAGTTGTTGCCTTACCATTGGTACACGGCAGTGTTGCCACGTTGTGAGTGCACAACGGTGAGGGTTCTATAACGGTTTGAGCACAGACAGGTTTGGATTGAATTTCGGCAGATGCCTTTTCTGAGATTGGTAGCACTATGAAACCTTACAGCCGAGGGCAGTGCCCTGATGGTGTGCAGGAACTGATAAGGGCATTTTGAGCTTGCAACAAGGTCAAGCGGATTGACTAAGGCCCTGCGACCTTATTGGATTTGAGGAATTGGGTATTCCAGCGTACTTGGACCGGGTTGTTGTGTCGGCGTGAGTTCGAGCTCTACACCGAGTTGTGGTACCAGTTGTTGAGTTTGATCTTTGTACTGGGCCGTTGGATTTGATTATATTTGGATCGGGTTCTAAGGTGACGTAGAGCTTGAGGATAGTGCTGCAACTACTAAGAGAGAGAAGTTGTATGCCATGTGGTGAGAGTTGCATTTGGACTTCAGGAAATTTTGTGGTTAGGCCATGTGATGACAGCTACAAGAGAGTCAGAGGACCCAACGAAGAGTGATACCGTTGGGTTGGGCCTAGACCTATGTTAATGACAGAGGTTAGAAGCTCTTGGAATATGCAAGGTCAGTGTAGCTTGGAAGAGATAAAGCTAAGGAGGATGCCAGCTTTGATGTAGATGTTGCCGGCGATAAAGAGAGAATTGAGTTATTCGTGGATCCTCGAACCTGAAGTACTTGGAAACTCAGAATGTTTGTTTTGAGATAACGCCGGGGGATAGAATTTTCAAGGGTGTATGATTGCATTATTCCGGCAAGGGCTTTATGGTCAGTTACGCCTTATCTAGGAGAGTTGGAAATTTGGGGGAATATTCCGATTTTGAATTTCTTCCCTGTGGGGGGGATTGTGAGAGTGTAATTGTAGAATTTTGAGCATGTGGTTGCTAAGGAGCAACGTAGGAGTTATGCCAATAGAGGACGAAAGTTGGTATTGGAGACCCTGATTTTTGGAAGCCATTAACCGCGGGGATTTGTATAGTTTTGAGTTTACGCGGAAGTTGGCCCGCGGGTAATTATCTGGCTGAAGGATGTGTGTTTGATCCTTGGCATGTTTTGGACTTCACTCCGTTAGAGATGGATGAGGATTTGTGACATCTGGAGTGGCCAATGCAATTCCTACTTGTGAGGCAAAAGAATTTGTTTAATCGAGATATACCTTGGGGTGAAGGTTAAGTGGAGTCATCGTGATGAGTGAGAGCGACCACTTGAGAGCCTGAGGATGAGTTGAGTGTTTTCTATTCCTATTTGATCGAGACATTCTCCTGAGATTTGGATTTATTTTGGGTTTCGAGGACGAAACCTTTTTAAGGAAGGGAGAATGTGGAGTATCGGGATTTCGGATGGCGCACCGACCTCGCAAGATGGCGTGGGTGTGGAGAAATCGCCTTGGGCGTGTTTCATATTTGTTTATAGTTGAGTTCGGGTTGATTCGGATCAACGCGGAAGCCCTGGCTTGAATCGGAGTCTTCTGAGCATTGTGCGCCGATAGGAGGACTGGCTTCGGGGAAGCCTCGACTTCACAGTGGAGTGCAGAAAATTGGAAAATGCTTGGAACAGGTATACTTTATCTTTACAGCGGAGTTCGGGAGGTTCCGGACTGACGCGGAGGATCCGAGGGCGAAAAGTGAATTGGAACTGACGATTTTGGAGCCGGTTTTTGAATTGAGCACACCGTCTCCACCGTTGAGCTTTTTGAGGGGGAAAAACTGTGGACGTGTGTATTTTCAGATTACAGCGGAGTTCGGGAGGTCTCAGGCCGGTGCGGAGACCCCGAAGGTAAAAAGTGATTTGGAGTTGGCTTATTTGGATTAATTAAATTATTTATTTAATTAGTGGCTTTGGTGGATTTGGTCTGTGTTGTATTTGATTGAAAGAAAAGAAAAAAAAAAATTTAATTAAAGAAAGGAAGGTATTTGAAAGAGAGTGTGTTGGTGTATGGATGGAATTAAGGTGGGTGTTGGAAAAGGTATGAGGTCCTTTACACCATGGACCATGCACTAGCACTAATTAATTATGTTGCCATGTCATCGTCTTCTCCAAAGACTCAAACAGAGGATTTCTTCCTCAAACAGAGGAATGAGAGAAATGGGAAGGAGGAGAAAAATAAGATGAATTGAAAGAAAGTAAAAGAGGGTTTTAATCGTCTTGACGGCGCGATTCTATCGCTAGTAGCCGAGTGGAGCCGAGCGGAGCGCACGCGCGTCAATCCTCATGGAGGCACATTGCAATTTTCTAGTGAGAGAAAGAGAAAGCTTGGTTTCGATTTATGGAGTTAATTTGGATCTTTCTAGTTGCTGATTTGGTTGTTTTTGCTGTCCCGGAGTGGAGGAATGCCCAGCAGAGGGTGCCGCGCGGGCGCGCAAAGGCGCCGCGCGCGGCCGGTGAGGTTGCTGTGCCGGCGCGCTTGGGCGCCGCGCGCTGCCGCTGCGAGCGGCGCGCGCATGCGGCCGCGCGCATGAGGCCGGCAAGCGGCGAGCATGCGGGCGCGCGCATGAGGGCGCGCGCTGCATGCGGGCGCGCGCAGTGAGCGCGCGCAGCAAGTGGGCGCCGCGCTCGTGGGCCTCTGAGCGGGCCTTTGGTCCTTTGGTGTTGTTAAGCTTGGGCATTTTGGTCTTTTCACTGTGCCAACCCTCCAATTCACCCTGTGGACTCCCTTTGTCTATTTATATGTGAACTCCTCCTCCTCCCTTCTTCCTGGGGGTACAGAGAGAGGAAAAGAGAGAGAGGAAAAGAAAGAGAGAAAAGAAATGAGAAAAAAATTAAGGAAAAGAAAAGAGAAGAAGAGGGAATAAAAGAAAAGCAAGCAAGGGTGTCCTTGTGTGGTCTTGATGCTCGGAACTGGACGAAGCCGCGCGCGTGTCGGCTGTGAGGTACGTTGTTGGATTTGTTTCAAGCATGGATTTTTTGGGATTTTATTGATGGATTTACTTAAGTTTGAGCTGAATGGATTTTTATTTCCTTCCATCTCGTTCCATTTCTGCACCTTGGGAGCCACTTGAGTGCTGTTGGCTGAGGCTTGGGTTTTTACTACGCGGAGCCGAGGTTGCTTGCGTGAGTGCTGTGAGTTGACAGCGAGGAGCCGGAGCGCGCCGGATTTTCTTTTTGCGGACTCGAGAGGAATGATTGAGCTTCCGGGGGATTTTCCCGAGGACCGCGGCAGCGCGAGCGCGTGCGGCGCGATTTTTTTGGGCGTTCCGGCAGTTTCTGACAGTGAACGGTGCGGCGCTTCATCGACTTCAGCGTTTGCCTGCGGAAAGCGTTCCAGGTGGGTTGGAAGTCTTCCAAACTTTATTGAATGTCCCCTAATGCTTCTGCATGAATATCCTGTATGTCTAGCATGTATTTTGAATATCCTGTATGTCTAGCATGTATTTTTATTATAATGAAAAATCTGATAGATGCCTGGAATATTGTATAATGCTAACCTGTACCCCTAATTATTTTTAGTAGGTTCCTATTATCGTTGGACACTAGCCCGTATATTTAGTTGGCATTCAGACTGCATCTGAACCGTCTTAAAAATCACCGAAGTTGTTTTAATGGAAATTTGACTTTAAAAATATTCTTTTAAATTATTAGATTGCCCAGAAGGGTCGGACGGGTTCAGAGTGCATGTGCCCTCGTGCCTGGTGGCCGAGTGGAATTTTTCTTGACTCCGTGGAGAGTTTCTAGTGTCTTGGGGGTTTCATGGGTTTTATCAGATTGAGTCGTGGAGCGTTCTATTGGTTCCGTGAGATGCCGCCCAGTGAGGGGCGATGCCGCCTAGTGAGTGGCGATGCCGCCCAGTGAGTGGTGATGGTTTGGCCTATTGAGGCGGTTCCGTGAGATGCCGCCCAGTGAGGGGCGATGCCGCCCAGTGAGAGGCGATGCCGCCCAGTGAGTGGCGATGGTTTGGCCTGTTGAGGCGGTTCCGTGAGATGCCGCCCAGTGAGGGGCGATGCCGCCGAGTGAGTGGCGATGGTTTGGCCTGTTGAGGCGGTTCCGTGAGATGCCGCCCAGTGAGGGGCGATGCCGCCTAGTGAGTGGCGATGCCGCCCAGTGAGTGGTGATGGTTTGGCCTATTGAGGCGGTTCCGTGAGATGCCGCCCAATGAGGGGCGATGCCGCCCAGTGAGAGGCGATGCCGCCCAGTGAGTGGCGATGGTTTGGCCTGTTGAGGCGGTTCCGTGAGATGCCGCCCAGTGAGTGGCGATGCCGCCCAGTGAGTGGCGATGGTTTGGCCTGTTGAGGCGGTTTCGTGAGATGCCGCCCAGTGAGAGGCGATGCCGCCCAGTGAGTGGCGATGCCGCCCAGTGAGTGGCGATGGTTTGGCCTGTTGAGGCGGTTTTCACATGAGGGTTCTATTTGTTCCGTGTTATGCCGCCCAGTGAGTGGCGATGCCGCCCAGTGAGTGGCGAAGGTTTGATGGTTCTATTGGTTCGATTAGTATTCTCTTTGAGTATGATATTAGTGGCATATTAACTGTAGTTTCTTTTCAGCTTTCGTATTATCTATCTGCATACCTATTATTTTGTGCAGCGGTAGACTTAGTGGGCATACCGTGGATATTGGTGACGGTACCCACTGGGAACTACCTTCTGCAGTAGTTCTCACACCCGCTGTGGTGACAGGTTTCCTGAGGTTGCTGTTCCGGCTTGGTTCGCGCGGAGACAGCTGATCGAGGTGAGGACGTGGCCGTGTAGCTCCTTACCCATTTTATTTGAGAGTCAGAGGTAGATGTACCTTGTATCTTTTATGATTCCACTTTTGTACTGGACAGTCTGAGTGATCTGTGAGGATTGTTTTATTTTTCATAGCTGAGATACTATGCATTGAGGATATATTTATATTCAGATGTTCAGTGTTTGATTCTGTAGCTATTAGTTCTATTTCAGCTCTGATACATGTTTAGCTATAGATCTTTTGCAGGGTAGACGCTTCGTCTGTGCGGCAGTTTCCGTACAGATGGCGGATCTGTCGGCGAGCCCGGGTCGCAGTTTCGACCCCGGGGCGTGACATACCCGCAGTGAGAAAACTGCGTTCGGGATCCGGATCGGCAGATACAATCCGGATCGTCAGCCCGCAGGAGAAAACCTGCGTTCGGGATCCGGATCACCTTGCCCGATCCGGATCGGCCCCAACTTTTTCTTTAGAAAATTTCAGAGAAATTCAGGAAGATCCAGAAAAAGATTGTAAGCACAAATGTGTATCAACTTTAAACAAAAATCATCGTTTCATACAACAAGAATTAGATTATGCCAAATCTATCAATAATATCCAAAAATGAAACGAAAATTTACAAAAATTAAATCCCTTAAAGTTGAACACCTTCAATCACATCTAACTTGATCTTATGAGTAATGCCTTTATCAAATCATCAATTCAGTAAAGAAAATGAAATACAAAGATCAATAGATGTTTGAAATCCCAAATATGGTAGATAATATTTCTAGACAATCTGTTAAAGAGAGTGGCTCTTTGAGCATCTTTCTTTAAAATCCCACCTTATACCAACCTTGAAATTTGACAGAGTCAAGTATTTCAACATGCATTTTACTTAATCAAAAATTTGAACAACCATGCTTGGTATACATGTGGTAGCTGCACACAATACTCGGACGACCGAGGTGGTAGCTCTTTCCTCCATGTAGTGGTAGTTTTCACACTCCTCATTGGGATGTAACTCTTTCCACATCTTTTGAGCATTTTACATTATCTTTGACTCCCCCTCAATTGGCTATCAATTATTTAAGATATAAAGTATTCAACCAAATATTGATCTCGATTTCATACTCGACTAAGCAGTCAAATAAGATAATGACTATACCAAGAGATCATAGAGAGAGAGAAATTGACTTTGATCACTTTAGAAGATGATTTAATTAACATAAATGATCATTGCAACAGTGAAATATTATGATGGCAAAAAGCATAATAAATTTCTAAATGTGCGAACAGATGCAATTAAAGTCAATTAAGATCTATGCTCAATTACTATCCTATGTATAAACATAGATATTGAATAGAACAAAACAAATACAAAACCTATTTTAAGCAAAGGTTTCAAAAAGAAGTTTATTTCAAAGAAAGCATACCAATTGCTTTTCGCAAATGAATAAAACGTTTTTGATCCAAAGGTTTTGTTAAAAAGTCAGCTAATTGATCTTCAGTTGAAACATATGAAAGTTGAAGAGTATTTGATTCAACTAGCTCTCTAAGAAAATGATATCTAAGTTCAATATGTTTTGTTCTAGAGTGCAACACAGGATTTTTAGAAATGTTAATTGCACTTGTGTTGTCACAAAGAATTGTTACCGAAGATGCTGAAATGCGGAAGTCACTCAATACGCTTTTCATCCAAATGAGTTGAGTTGAGCAACTTCCAGCTGAAATGTATTCCGCTTCGGCAGTCGAGAGTGCTATGCAATTCTGCTTTTTACTGTGCCATGCAACAAGGCAATGGCCAAGATGGAAGCATGCACCACTCGTGCTTTTCCGATCATCCACTGATCCTGCCCAATCGGCATCTGAGTATCCAACAATGTCCAGACTTGTTCCCATAGGATACCAAATTCCGAAATTAATTGATCCTTTGATGTACCGGATGATCCGTTTCACCGCTTTCAGGTGAACCTCCTTTGGTGCTGATTGATATCTCGCGCAAATCCCAACACTAAAGGATATATCCGGGCGACTAGCCGTGAGGTAAAGTAGACTTCCAATCATACTTCTATACAGTTTCTCGTCTACATTCTCACTATGTGATTCACTTCCAAGTCCCTTGTGGCTAGTTCCCATTGGAGTTGGAAAATCTTTACAATTTTCTAGATCAAACTTTTTGACCAACTCCAGTGCATACTTGGATTGACTCAAGTGAATACCTTCATCATTTTGTTTAATTTGCAATCCAAGAAAATAAGACAGTTCGCCCATCATGGACATCTCAAATTCGCTTTCCATGGTTTTCGCGAATTTAGAAGCATCATTATCTTTTGTTGCACCAAATACAATGTCATCGACATAGATTTGTGCTACAATGAAATTATTTTGATAATGCTTCACAAAGAGAGTCCTGTCAGCTCCCCCTCGAGTATAGCCCTTCTACAAAAGGTGCTTTGTTAACCTTTCGTACCATGCTCGCGGTGCTTGTTTCAGACCGTAAAGAGCCTTTTTCAAACGAAAAACATGGTTAGGTTGTTTATGATCTACAAAACCTTTCGGTTGAGCTACATAAACTTCCTCATTTAAAAACCCATTTAGAAATGCGCTCTTGACGTCCATTTGAAATAATTTGATTTTAAAATGACAAGCAATAGCAAACAATATACGAATGGACTCGAGTCTAGCTACAGGGGCGAAAGTTTCGTCAAAGTCTATACCTTCTACTTGAGAGTAGCCTTGAGCAACTAGTCGTGCCTTGTTCCTGATGATAGTACCATCTTCATCTTTCTTGTTCTTGAAGATCCATTTGGTACCTATCACATTATGTTGCTTTGGAGGCTTCGTTAATTCCCAGACTTTGTTTCGCTCAAATTGATGGAGCTCTTCCTGCATTGCTTTAATCCAGTAGTCATCCTGAAGAGCTTCATCTATTGTCTTTGGTTCGATTAAAGATACGTAGCAAGCAAATCCGCAAACCAACTGCCTTCGAGTTCTAACTCCTTCTTGTGGATCTCCAATGATGTTCGATTCCGGATGATCCTTGGAGATTCGTAGCGTTTGTTGAAACGGAGTACTCGGAGGTACACGAGATGATTCCTCCCAAAGATGGTTGACGGGTCGGCCCCATTAAGTCCATGTGCAAAAGTTCCAAGGGCCGTTTTGTACCAACGTGGTTCAAGTTCTTGTGTGCAGTCCTAGACTGTTTTCCCTTTTGGCAACCACCACACACAACGTTTTGTTTAAATAAAAGCTTTGGAATCCCCTTGACCACGTCCTTGTTTGAAATTCTAGTAAGTTCCTTAAAATTTAAGTGACCTAGCCTTTCATGCCAAAGAGTTTCATTATTCAAAGCGGCTAAGTTACAATTTTCAGAAAATTTATTAGGAACAACATAACAATTGTTTTCAGATCTAACCCCTTTTAGAAAGAAAGCATGGTCCTTATCAGTTACAACGCATTCAACCGATGAAAAGTTAACTGAAAAACCATTGTCGCAAAGTTGACTTATGCTTATGAGGTTAGTCTTAAGGCCATCAACAAATAAGACGTTTTTCAAAATCGGGCCATCTGGAATAGCTACCGTCCCTTTTCCAACAATTTTGGAAGATCGACCGTCTCCGAAAACAACGTGTCCTCCGGAGATTTTCTCAAGATTTTGAAAACTATTTTTGTCACCGGTCATGTGACGGGAACACCCGCTATCCAGATACCAAGACGAGCTATCATATGCATGCAAGGAAATATTGGAAACAAGACAAGGGAAAATTTCACCTTTGCGCACCCAAACCCTTTTGGAGTGCGTCGGTAATGGTCGAGAAGTTATATGCCTAGGTGAAGGCGTCTTGTTATAGCGATTGTTGTTCCTTGATGAGATCGTCTTGCGCGATGAACTACCAAGTCTCTTTTCATTTGAAAAGTTTTGCTTTGATTTTCGGGGAGGAGCCATTTTGGTAGTTGTTGCAAGAGGTCTTTGAGATGAGCGTTCGACTCCCGTCTTGCAATATCTTCTTATGTGCCCTGAAACACCACAACGAAAACATACCTTAGATCTTGACGATCCCAAAGAGGATGAAGTAGGTTTGTTGTCGTTGTTTGTCTTGAATTCCGGTGTCGGAGGAGGAGATACCGACTGAGGCACAAAAACTGTCTCACTCGAACTTGGACTGTTTCCAGTTTGAGTGTATCCGAGGCCGAACCTATTTGATTGACCAAGACCAAGAAGTCTATCCAACTTACTCCTTCCTGAAGAGAATCGCTGTAAGTCATTCTTGAGTTGGAAAATGGTCTTTGTCATTTCCAGGTTATCCTGTCGAGCCTCGTTGTAGAGCTTTGAAAAGTGATTCGCGTTATCCACCAGATTTGTATGTTCCTTTTCAAGTTGCTCATTGGACTCTTGAAGGGAAGCATTTTCTTTTATCAGGTTTTCCCTTTCCACTTCAAGAGCGTTTGAGAGAGAAGTCGCTCTTTTTGCTTCTTCTTCGAGATCATGCAATCTCCCTCTCAAACTCTTGTTTTGCTTAGCCACTTTCTTTGAGTCCCTCAAAAGTCTGTGGTAGGCTAGAGCAAACTCTTCACCTTCCGAATCATCCGATTCATTGTCCATTGCATTCTTTTCAACAGTGGAGTTGGACAATGATTCAGACGTAGTTGCCATAAAGCACATGAATGGTGAAGATGTGGACGCGTGGAATGCCGTGGAGCTCTTTTCTTCATCACTTGAAGACGACTCATTTGACGTTGAGTTGTCATCCCAAGTGACGACTTGCATCGCCTTCTTCTTTGCCGGATACTTGTTAGGACACTCCGTTGCAATGTGGCCGTAGCCTCGACATTTGAAGCATTGCAGTTGTCCTTCTGAACTTTTCTTATCCTTTGAGAAGTTCTCCTGCTTTCTTGACTTGTGACTTGGAGTACCCTTGCCTTTGTTCCACTTTCTGAAGGATGGAGATTTGCTTGAATTACCCCTTCGAAAGTTGCGGCGAAAATTCCATGTCAAGAGAGCGAGCTGCTTCTCAAATTCCTCCATAGAAAGGTTCTCGTCATCGTCCGAGGAGGATGTATCCGCGTCTTCTTCCTTAGTTGTTTTCAACGCATAACCTGAAGACTTAGAAGTGGATGCTTTTCCAGAAGAATTGTTAGTATTAAAAGTCATTTCATAAGTTTGTAATGAACCAACTAATTCTTCTACACGTATTTCGTCCGGGTGTTTAATAGTTTCAATGGCAGTAACCTTTGGGCGAAATCGTTCAGGAAGAGTTCTTAAGATTTTTCTTACAATCTTAAATTCTGGAATCTTCTCTCCCAGATTAGCACATGAGTTTACGATGTCTTGCAATCGTGTATAGTAGTCCGTGAAAGATTCATTTTCTGCCATCAAAATAGAGTCAAACTTGCTCGTAAGCATCTGCAGTTTCTGAATCTTCACGAGGTTAGTTCCCTCATGTGTAACCTGGAGAACATCCCAGATTTCTTTCGCAGTCTCACATGCCGAGACGCGAGAGAATTCAGTTTGAGATAAGGCATTAAAAATAGCATTAATTCCCTTGCCATTGTAAGAAGATAACTCAAACTCTTCCTTGGTCCATTTCGACCTAGGTTTTAAGGTGTGAACATCAGAGATAAGTTCAGTTGGATTAGTCCATCCTGATTCAATTGAATACCACACCCTTTCGTCGATGGAAGATAAAAAGGCTTTCATCCGTACTTTCCAGTACGCATAATTTGTTCCATCAAAGAAAGGGGGTCGATTGATGTTTCCACCTTCAACCATTGTTCACAACCCTATTCCCGCTCTGATACCACTTGTTGGGTCGTATATAATACGGATCTAAATAGGGGAAGAAACACCTAGAGGGGGGTGAATAGGTGTAAACGTATAAACACTCAAAAATCGTTGCGATAAAAAACCCAATGCGGAAATGAAAATAACTCGCAAGATTTTTACGTGGAAAACTCCATCACCGGAGTAAAAAACCACGGGACCGATAACACGGCAGAAATCCACTAGAATTAAAACACGTACAAGGTGATTTACCGTACACACTTACGACTCAACCTTTTCCATACGCTCCTAGAGGATCTTCTCCGCTCGCTCCAGACGCTTCTCGAATCCACGATCTGCGCCCAACGCCGAATCCACGGCGTCCAACGTCGAATCCACGACGTCCGACCGAATCCACGGTCTTCACCCAATAGCACCCTTCGAATCCACGAACGTGCCTCGCTCCGAATCCACGAGAGCGAATGAACCTTGAATCCACAAGGACACGCGAATCCACGCGCCGATTTTGGGGTAATCGTTGTTTTTGGGTGGTGATGATCCGTCGAATACTTAGATCAAAGATAGATCGGAAATACCATCTAAGTATTCATTAGTTTGATTCAACTCAAGATGTGAGTATGAAAACCTAGAATCAAACTAATCAATATAGATGAAGAAACATAGAGTATTCTCTAATGATTTCCTTTCTTCTCTATATGTGGATCTATAGCCGTATAAGATGATACATGAAAATGACGGCTATGTGGATTGACCCTAGAAAGAAAGACATAGGGTCTATTTATAGGTTAGAAACCCTAGGAAGGAGATAAGAATCAAAAACCTGCCATTTCTGGAATTTTACGGACGGCGATCCGGATCGTGATAACTGAGATCCGGATCGTCATAACGAAACAGCCAATTCCAGAAAAACGAAGGTTCGGGATCCGGATCATGTAACTACGATCCGGATCGTTCATACAGTTCACCAAACATCAACGTTCGGGATCCGGATTGCGAAGCAAGATCCGGATCGTTCAAGGTAGATGGTAAACTCAACGTTCGGGATCCGGATCACGAGACTACGATCCGGATTGCGACGATGTATGAACGAACCACCTTCGGGATCCGGATCGAACAGCCTGATCCGGATCCTGAACATGTCCCAAGTCCAGTTTTTGATTTTTATGCAATGAAAGATTCTTCCAAGTGTTTCTACACTACAAGAAGTATTCGGATCACACAAATTCTTTAGTTAAACATACCTGATCCTTTTGAATTCTTCTTTCTTGAGATTGAGTTAAATGATTCAACTTTCTTCACCTTCAATCTTCAAGACTTGAGACTTTCACGAAACTACGCCAACTCAAATTCCGTAACATGAACGAACCACCTTCGGGATCCGGATCGAACAACCTGATCCGGATCCTGAACATGTCCCAAGTCCAGTTTTTGATTTTTATGCAATGAAAGATTCTTCCAAGTGTTTCTACACTACAAGAAGTATTCGGATCACACAAAATCTTTAGTTAAACATACCTGATCCTTTTGAATTCTTCTTTCTTGAGATTGAGTTAAATGATCCAACTTCCTTCACCTTCAATCTTCAAGACTTGAGACTTTCACGAAACTACGCCAACTCAAATTCCGTAACAGATACTGCAACCGGGTGGTCTCAAAAGGAAGCACTGTCGAGCTGCCCGTTGCTCCGACAACTGTGTCACTAAAACCAGCTGCTCGCTCACTCTGCCGCTGGTAGGCCTCAGATGATCCTGTCATCTGGGTCCGGAACTCTCTGACCTCAATCCTGTATCCGGCCCAGAACCAACCGCTCAAGCTCAACTGCCATGACAGGATGCACACGGGTCAAAACCCAGCGTCGGGGAGACACAGCTCGCCACGACGAAACTGCAAATCAGCACACAAAAGCCACTCGACCCAATCCAGCAAAAGTCTAGAGCATGTCACCCGTTCCGCAGCATTATGTTGTCTGCAGCCAACATAATCGCTTAGGAGAATAAACATGCCAATCACTCTTCCCGTCCCTTGGGAGAGGTATAAAACTCAATCAGGACTCTCGCTATAAATCACGACTCTCACGAAGTCATCCAAGGGTCAAACCATAAGCCTAGGGTTTCTAAGTCCACCATGACCTACAACCTAGGCTCGGATACCAACCTAATCTGTCACGCCCCGGGGTCGAAACTGGTCGAATATTTTGCGTGTGGACTTTGATATCGTGGATGTGTGGATGTTGAGACGGTCGGTCATGTGTTGTTGGATAAACGTACCCTTTGAAACTGTGTTTTCGGTTGATGTTTTTATGGATGCGTCGTGTGGACGCGGGTTTTTCAAATAGAAAAAGGATTTGCGAAAACAGCTTTAGAAAACTGAGTGTCATGTGGGCACTGTGTGACACCCCCGGAATGTGTATTAGTCCTATATATAAATGATATAATAGGACTAAATCTCTTAACCCGGCTATAGCATTTTGGGTGATAGTAAGACCCAAGAAGTTAAAAGAGTTAAGCGTGCTAGAGCTAGAGTAGTTCTAGGATTGGTGACCCCCTAGGAAGTTGGGGCGTCACAATTGGTATCAAAGCCATTCACCAGCCGGAAATGTGAGATGAGTCTCGGCTGAGCCAGGGTTATTTAGTGAGTAGAGCGAGGCTCCCCGGCTAATGACCGTTGTGGGAGGAGTGCATCTCCCCACAAGGTCGACTAAGGCTAGCGAGACAAGTCTGACATCGCCTGGTGCTTGTGAGTGTGTTGAGCCTGACGTGGACGTCAGGGCTTAAAGAGGGGAAGAATGTGGCACCCCCGGAATGTGTATTAGTCCTATATATAAATGATATAATAGGACTAAATCTCTTAACCCGGCTATAGCATTTTGGGTGGTAGCAAGACCCAAAAGGTTAAGAGAGTTAAGCGTGCTAGAGCTAGAGTAGTTCTAGGATGGGTGGCCCCCTGGGAAGTTGGGGCGTCACACACTGTAATTTATAAAAATAAGATAATGGTATATTCATAGCTTCTACTCTGTAAATTGTAAATTAAATAGTGAATGTGGTTGATGTGTTTATCGTATATGTATTTTGTACATGGGGACGCCGTCCATATACAGGGGAGACTCTGTCCGATTATACAGAGAGATCTTATATGTGTGGGTCTGTGCACGTGCTAGGGCGGGAGGCCTTTGAAAAAAAAAAATGGTTCCAAAATTCAACTGTTTTCGCTTTAAAATTACTCCCTGGGCGTGACAATATCGGTTTTCCTTCTTATGTTTTTGGTCGCTAACTCCCACCATGTGACAGGTTCGGGCGGGGACGGGGGAGAGACATCGACACGAGAGTGACTCGCATTTCGTCATTCCGGTGACACTTTTACTCCTCTTTTGATCATTACATTTAGTAGATATTGGTGCATGATACTTGGACATATTGTGATGTGGATGTGTTGTGACATGGATGTAGGAACATATGAACACCGTGAATGCCTTGGAATAATGAACTTTTAGAACTTCATTTTATCTTGTGATGGTTGTATGTGGAATGTGAAGATCTTTTTAAAAGATAAAACATTTGTGAAAACTGTTTTCAAACCGAGTGTCGGGTAGGCACTATTTTAAATTTTGTGGTTTTATCCTTTCAACTTGGAGTATGCCGAGTGGGCGATTTTGTCTTGTATGATTAAAAGTTTAGTTAATCCCTTATCCACTTTGTGTGTATGTTAAACTGGTGATGGTTGGTGATTGTTTGTCGTGCGACGCCGTGTATATATAGGGGAGACTCTGTCCATTTGTTTAGAGTGATCTTGTATATGTGGCGGGTCTGGGCACGTGCCGGGGTGAAGGTTTTTGAAAAAAAATTAGATCGTTTTCCGCTTTTAAACCACTCCCGGGGCGTGACACGCAGTTTCGACCCCAGGGCGTGACAAATCTAAGACGAATGGTCGCGAGAGTTTGATTGAGAACAATCCGGCCGAACATATCTCTCCTCGGCTCGATCGCTTGATCCATTGGCACGCGGTGCATCACATCCAGAGGGTCAACCAACCCGGGGCCGATCGACAACCGAGCCCGGTCAACGGTCAACACAGCATTTTCGGCCCCAACAATAATAATATGTGGGCTTAAGCATTTTGGGCTATGGTTTGGCCCCAACGAGTTATTATTGCTAGTAGGCCGGATTGTTTCTTTTGTTATGGTGTTGCAACACAGTAGCTATATCACACAGTAGGGAGATGAGAGGAGTAGAGTATAGGAGATGGGAAGAGAAGAGAGATGGAGAAGAGAAGCTCTGTAAGGGAAGGGAGAGGAGAAGCATGTTGAGGAAGCAAGTGGTACCAGAAGGGTCTGGAAGGCTCCAGAGGGGTAGGTGAGCGCACGACCCAAGGCATGAGAGCCAAAGCAACTGGAAGCCAGCTAGCTTGAGCCCACGGGTTCCAGGAGAAGGTGCAAAGCCAAGCCGGGCCACCACAGTCCAGAAGAAGGCCCACGACCGAGCCCAATCATTTGGGTAGTTACAAATTAGTTACAAGAAGGCCCCAACCGAGGCCAATCATTTGGGTAGTTACAAGTTAGTTACAAGAAGGCCCACGATGGAGCTACAACCACTTGACAGTTATAACCGTTTTGAATCTCATTACTTACCTTCAATTGTAAACTCAGTAATCAAAGCATTAGTATAAATAGCAGAGATGTAAACCGAATTGGGCATGAAATGAAATATTGACTCTTTTCTCAATTCCAACTCTTCTAAATTCCTGATCTCTCTTTCTCTCTCTAAACCTTCTCTTCTCTCCCAAATCTCCTTCTCAATTTCCTCTATTTCTACCAAAATCACCATTAATGGAGCTCAAACCTTCATAGATCGCAACCATCATCCTCACCGCCATCCAATGTAGGTTTTTAATATATTTAAGGATCCACACGGATCTAAATAGGTACTATCAAACAACTAGAGGGGGGGTGAATAGGTATAATACTTATAAAACCAATCTCAGTGCAAAATAAAAACCAATGCGGAAAATAAAAATAGCACACCGAGATATACGTGGAAACTCCAATCCAGGAGAAAAACCACGGGACCAACACGCAATAACAATCCACTAAGAATAGAAGAATAACAAGGTGATTACCGACTCCACGGACTCAACCCCTCCTTCAACTTCTTCGGATCTTGCGCTCACCGATTGCACGTCCGCTGCACACGTTCGAATCCACGAACGCCACTCGAATCCACGAGCACACGTTTCGAATCCACGAAACGCCTTCAACACACCGAATCCACGATGCCACGTCGAATCCACGACGCAAACTTAGCCGATAGAAATATTGGCTTCGATGGTGATCCTTTGCTTAGATTATCATTGAGGAACCGTAGAAGGAATCTCTAAGCAAAGATTAGATCAATTCGACAAAAGATAGATCTTGGAAGAACCGTCGAATTGACCTAAAAGAGGCTATAAAGAAGAACGATAAAAACCTAGCCTCTAGGGTTGCTCTCAAGTGTTTTATTAATTAATCGGTAGTTCTTGAGAAACCCTAAATGACTATTTATAGATTAGAAACCTTTGGAAAGAGATAAGCATCAAAAACTGACTTAACAGAATTTTTCCCGCACGACGGTCCGGACTGGTTCAGGACTGTCGTTGTTTTTCAGAGAATTCCTGAAAAAACAAGGTTCGGGGTCCGGACTGGAATCCACGGTCCGGACTGGATTAGCAAAACAGTCCTGAACAGAATTTCCAGTCCTGAACGGATTTCCTGAAAAAAACAGTTTTTGATTTTTATGCAATGAAAACTTATCCAAGTGTTTCTAAACTACTCAAATGTATTCGGATCACCAAAATTATTTAGTTAAACGTACCTGATCATTCCGAATCCATTTTCCTTGAGATTGATGTATATGATCCACAATTCTTCTACTTCAATCTTCGAGACTCAAAACACTGAGTGTCAACTTGAGCTCTTGTTGAATCTTCTCTATGTCTTCGATTGCTGATTGACAATTTGATCACTTCAAGACTCCGACTCAACTCACGAAATATGCCAACACAAAAAGCCGTAACATCCAAGCCTCAAAGTAATCTCATCCTCGGCTGGTTGCGGATCGTCCGGGTTGCAACAAATTGGTATCAGAGCTGTTCCGATCCCAGGGATCTGAGGAACAAGCTACCAAAAGTTGAAGCAGCTGAGAGGTTAACCATCTCTATACGAGCAGCAAGGATCTGAGATCCTAAGAAGTAATCACACTTCAAGCAATCGAAGCCACAAGAGAATCAGCAAAGCAACTGAGAGTTTACCCACCATTAAAGGAGCGGCAAGGAATTGAGATCTTGTGAAGCAACTACGTAGTTATCCCACAATTCCTTGGTATTATCTGATCCCACAGAGAAGAATGGAGCTTATTTGAGGTAACCATTCAATCTACCTCATACTACTTTACTGCAAGTAGAAGCAAATTTTTGGGTAACCTCATGCTAAGCACTGAGAATTGAAGAAACAAAACCAGAGTTAGAATAAGAATCACAAGATAGGAAAGAAGAAAAACAAAAATTTTAGGCCAATTAGTGAATATATTTTTAGTGGAGACATGGCCGAGGGTACCAGGCTCAAAGACCTCAGTGAGCATCTCAGAATTTTGGAAGAAAAGATGCAAACCTTAACCACAGATGGTAATCAAGAGATACATACCAAATTCCAGCAGTTTGAGGTGGAAAACAACAAGAAGTTGGGAGGAGTGATGCATCAGTTGGATGAATTATAGAGAGAAGGCCAACAGAGGCATGAACAACTCATGAAGTTATTCAGTACCCATACATCAACCACCAACACCTCATCATTTCCAACTCCACCAATGAAGGAAAGTAGGTATTGTTGGGTTATATGTAATATAGATCTAAATAGGGGAAGAAACACCTAGAGGGGGGTGAATAGGTGTAAACAATAAACACTCAAAAAATCATTGCGCAATAAAACCCAATGCGGAAATAAAAATGAACACGCAAGATTTTTACGTGGAAAACTCCAAACCGGAGTAAAAAACCACGGGACCGATAACACGGTGAAATCCACTAGAATTAAACACGTACAAGGTGATATACCGTACTCACAGACGACTCAACCTTTTCCATACGCTCCTAGTTGATCTTCTCCGCTCGTTCCGCAACGCGTCTCGAATCCACGATCTGCGTCCAACGCCAAATCCACGGCGTCCAACGTCGAGTCCACGACGTCTGACCGAATCCACGGTCTTCACCCAGTAGCACGCTTCGAATCCACGAACATACCTCGCTCCGAATCCACGAGAGCGGTTGAACCTTGAATCCACAAGGACACGCGAATCCACGCGCCGATTTTGGGGTAAATCGTTGTTTTTGGGTGGTGATGATCCGCCGAATACTTAGATCAAAGATAGATAGGAAATACCATCTAAGTATTCATTAGTTTGATTCAACTCAAGATGTGAGTATGAAAACCTAGAATCAAACTAATCAATATAGATGAAGAAACATAGAGTAATATCTAATGATTTCCTTTCTTCTCTATATGTGGATCTTAGGCCGTATAAAATGATATTTGATTATGACGGCTATTTTCCTTCTTACCCGAGAAAAAAGAATCATAGGGTCTATTTATAGGTTAGAAACCCTAGGAAGAAGATAAGGATCAAAAACCTACCATTTCTGGAAATTTTACGGACGGCGATCTGGATCGGATTTCGGCGATCCGGATTGCAGTAGCAAGAAAGACGGTTTCCAGAAAATCAATAGTTCGGGATCCGGATCGGAATGGCTGATCCGGATCGTTCATACAGTTTCACCAAACATCAACGTTCGGGATCCGGATTGCAAATCCTGATCCGGATCGTGCAAGAAAAACGGTAAAACTAGTGTTCGGGATCCGGATCATGAGATGCTGCGATCCGGATTGAACCAGTGTATGAACGAACACCCTTCGGGATCTGGATTGGAATGTCTGATCTGGATCCTGAACATGTCCCATGTCCAGTTTTTGATTTTTATGCAATGAAAAATTCTTCCAAGTGTTTCTACACTACAAGAAGTATTCGGGTCCCCAAAATCCTTTAGTTAAACATACCTGATCCTTTTGAATTCTTCTTTCTTGAGATTGAGTTAAATGATCCAACCTTCTTCACCTTCAATCTTCAAGACTTGAACCTTTCACGAAATTACGCCAACTCAAATTCCGTAACAATCTCCCCCTTTGGCGGTTTCGTGACAAAACACAGATCCACTAAAGAAAATTCAAAAAGATATTTTTGTTGCTATCACCATACAATAAAAATTTACAATGGAGATCCAAAAATTTAAAAACATGAGATAAACTCCTAAAACAGACTCTAGACTTAGACATCTGTACTCTCTGCACAAAGAAATCATTCTTGACAAAAAGAATCGTTAGATACCTCAAGAATTGAAACATACAAAACCAAGTACAGAGATAGAGTTTATCTGATCATCATGACATTTAAGAATTCAGATATGTAAGAGAATCATAGTCAAAAACCAACATATCTTCTATGCATTCAAAAACCAAATGTCACAAAGTGTTCAATCAAAAACCAAATGTCACAAAGTGTTAGTCCAATATCAACTTGTTAGTCATATTACATGCCCAAATAGTTAGTCGAATAGTTAGTGACATGCAACAAATCACAAGATAAAAACCAAAGTTGAAGTTGAAGTGATACTTACCTTGATGATCACTTACCTTGATGTTCACACATTCACACAGTTTTCACATCATCATTGTTCGTTCAAGTTCTCTCTAAACTCTCTCCCCCTTTCTGTCAGAAACTAAGCCAAAAAATTACAAAATTTAAGGAGAGTTAAGAAGTTCAAAATCAAGAAAATCCTAAGAACTAAAACTAAAACCTAAAACTTAAAAACCTGCAATAGAAATGAGAAGGGTTAGAGCATAAAAGATCAAGCCAAATCAGAACTGTCCGAGCTAGTATCGTCTATCTTGTTCAAGACTCCTTTCAGCATTCGCGATAATTTGGAACATTTCTTCTTCATCTGTTTTTGGTCAGCGGCCATTTGTCGGAGACCTAATGCCAATCTCTCTTGGTCAGCAGAAAGTCTTCTTTGGTCCTGATGAATGGCGGCCAATACAGTAGCTTCTAGAGCGTTTCTCTTGGAAGTCGCTGGACGAGTTGTAGAGGCAGATGATGCATGCTGGTCTTCAGCCCATGGGGATTCGCTAGGTACCGAGTGTGCTCTAGAGAGGGATTCAGTAATTTGAATTCCACTTCCCTCTTCATTTTCCTTAATCCTAGCCGAGCTGATAAAGTCTTGTGGAGGTGCTTGGCTAGCAGCTGGTTGCTCAATGGAGATTCCTTGAGCACACCCTCTTTTGCGAGCAACACTGTCATGCCCCGAGTCCGCCAATTTGTACGGTTCGGGCACGCCAACAGACCCGCCAATCGGGTAAGACCTTTTCCTACCCGAAAGGAACGGTAACATCCATAATAACACAACAAGTGTATGCGGAAGCTCAATATCAGAGTACTAAAATCACTACAAATTTAAAACTTTCATTCAACAACAATTAGTTAATGCGGAAATGAAAGCATACCAGAATGAACCATAACTTAAATTTATTACACTTTACATTTCTGAACTTGCAAATAAAATTATTACAATTCTTTTACATCATTTCCTCACCATACAAGGTTCACTCGAGAAATATAAAAATGGGATACCTCTGCTAGACCCTCTAGGTCTCTACGCTGCTAGGCCCTTGCCCATGTCGCATACCTCGCCGTCTGCCTCTGAACCGTCTCGTCCGCTGCATCCATACCCGCACCTGTGGGGGGGGTCACCCAAGGGGTGTGAGAACTCCTGACAGAGTTCCCAGTGGGTTCAACCACCGAGAAAAAGTGTCCTACACCACTTGGTCCAATGGAAGCAATAACAATAGAGTGCTAGGAAACTAAATCCTCAATATCAAAATGCTACCATGTATATACTGGCCACTACACTATCTGTGTATACTCACCAATCGATCACTACTCTGTCTAGCCACACTAGGCAACTAACCACCAACTCGGCCACTAAGCCGCTGTATACTGGGTTACCCTAACCCGGCCACCTTGGCCACTCTCTGTTCTTATTATTCTTTACCCTATGGTGGTTTAATTTAAGTTAACCCTCAGAAATTCTTATCCAAAGGGCCCCAGCCTGGTAGTCCTGCTACCATCAGATAAGATTTCTAAGGTTGCCGATAACACTCGCAAGTGTTACCCCGTCCTGCCGGGGGGACTTGTCATACGGGACACTGCCCGATAGGGTCACTGCCCAACTCTGACAAGAGTACTCTAGAACCTGTCATACGGGTTGCTGCCCGGGAGAGGGACCCTGTCCAACTCCGGCAGTTGTACGTTCGCCCCCGGAGGTACGCCCATTTTATCTTTTTCTTTTCTTTTCTTTCTCTTTTCTTTTCTTTCTCTTTTCTTTCTCTTTTACTTTAGCACTTGGCCTCTTTGCTCTTAACACTTGCTTTTCTGTCTTATACGAGCTTGTAGCCCCCTTTTTGCCACTGGCAATCTCTTTCTTTAAGCATTTAGCTCTTTACTTTCACTTTTAGCCTTTCGAAAGTACCTCGTCCGACGGGTCACTGCCCAGGGAGTCCTGCTCCACAATGACGAGTCTCAAATTCGAAGGCGCCATTTACATTCTCGATATGCTCTTTTAGCCGCTTTTAGCTTGCTATTAAACTTTACCTTTTGCATTTATTACCTCTTATCCTAGGTCTTGCCATAAGGATAATTAGAGAGTCTCCTGGACTCTTAAACATTTCACCTTTATTTATTTAACTCAAATTGAAGTTAAAGTTATTGTCCATTTGCCCAGACACCCTATGACTTTCTAGGGTTATATTTGATCAACTCTTTAACCTTGGGATCTTATCCCACTTTCCTGCTTCCTCATTGAATCCTAGAGTTAACTTAACTCTATTTTTCCTATTCCACTATTAACTTAGAGTTACACTGACTCTAATTTCATGTTCCACTATTATCTTAGAGTTACATCGACTCTAATTTCCTGTTTTCCCCTTTCATGTCTCCACACTTGATCCATTTTTTTTCCATTCTCTTAATTCCTTACCGAATCCTAGAGTCAACTTGACTCTATTTTTTTGTCTGTGAGTTTAAACTCTTCCAGCTCAACTTAGGTTCCCTTTACCTAAGTTCCATGTCATACTTGTCCTAGAGTTCCTTGACTCTATGCTGACCACTAGTTCACCTTATGTTCTCTTTACCTAAGTTCCATGTCATACTTGTCCTAGAGTTCCTTGACTCTATGTTGATCACTAGTTCTCCTTAGGTTTCCTTTACCTAAGTTCCACGTCATATACATTCTAGAGTTCTCCGACTCTATGTTGATCACTCTATCCAGTGTCCTTAGGTTGTCACCTAAGACCATGCCACTCGTCCTCCCTAGGCTAACTCCTAAGTTGATGTCACTCGGCAAACCCCTATACTAGGTTTTCTCCTAGTCTTACTACCAACAAGTTCTGTTCCCCTATGTCACATGATTCCTAGGGTTATATCCTAACATGATCACAAACATTAATAGCTGATCTTTTCGTGGATGCAATTATTTTCATCTCATTCAACAAACAGTAATTACTTCTACGCATGCATATTCACCATATATCTTGGCAACCAACAGTTGCACTTTTCCTCTGTGTCCATTTGCACATGCACATCTATTCCTCTATCTCTGGCAACCAACAGTTGCACTTTTTCATCTGAATCCAACCACACAGGCAATTATAATCATAATTACCTAACGCCTCTAACAGGCTACTATCATGCTTCGAATCGAAAAGCAAGGGAGCAAGGGGAGAGGTCACCCAATTTCGGCAGAATCCCCCACCTTGTAGTGTACCCAATTGCTTGTAGACACTTGCAATTGGTCTCCACGCGATTCCACTTGTTTCCTCGAGCTTGCACGCAAAACGGTGCACCTCCCTCGAGTCCGCACGCAAAACGGTGCACGTCCTCCAAGCCTGCACGCAAAATGATGCGCGTCACTAAAAACCCACACGCATAATGGTGCGCGCCACTTCAGCCGGCACGCAAAACGATGCGCGACAACACGATCTACACGCGAAACGGTGCACGTTCCTCAAATCTGCACGAAAAACGGTGCACGTCTGACTGTGGGGTTGCACGCAAAACGGTGCATATTTTTTTTCCTAGCCCTGCACGAAAACGATGCATAACATTAGGGTCGGCACGCAAAACTGTGCGCGTCAACACGAACTGCACGCGAAACGGTGCACGTACCTCAAATCTGCACGCAAAACGGTGCACGTCTGACTGTGGGGTTGCACGCAAAACGGTGCATATTTTTTTTCCTAGCCCTGCATGAAAACGATGCATAACATTAGGGTCGGCACGCAAAACTGTGCGCGTCAACACGAACTGCACGCGAAACGGTGCACGTACCTCAAATCTGCACGCAAAATGGTGCACGTCTGACTGTGGGGTTGCACGCAAAACGGTGCATATTTTTTTTCTCGTCCTGCACGCAAAACAATGCAAACATCAGAGTCTGCACGCAAAACGGTGCCCGTTAGTCCAACCTACTGTAACAACCCTGAGAATAAGAAGGAGAGTGGTAGAGAATATACAGATAGTAGTAGAGAGAAGTAGAGAATAAAGAAGCTTGAGAAGGGAACTCATCCTTCATTCATGGCGGATCAAAGCGCCCGAGGGGAGAGCGCCTTCATGGAGGACGAGGAGCTCCGCCAGGAGACACCGGGGTTCATCAGGTTAGAGGCCTCTGGCGCAATCCGAGCCGCAACTAGGGCACCGAGGAGGGGGGCGAACGGAAACGCTCGGCCAGTTGAGAGGTGGAAGAGAAGGAGCAGGTTGGAAGCCTTCGGGAAGGTGGTAGGTGCGAAGGGAAGCTCAGGAGAGATTGGAAGGGCGATGGATGGAGGCGTCCGAGGGGTTCTGGAGAATTCCGATGGAGCGGGCAGCTAATCGAAGGGGGATCCGACCCGACAACTGAAGAGGGCAGCAAACTGTAGCAGAGGGAGGCCCAGCCCAAGGATCCATTAACCGCCAAGAATAGGCCCACTAGGGCCCAATTACAGATTACTCATCTTTACAAGTAAACCCACAGTAATAATAGTATTACAATTTAGTACTGAACTGAGCATTATAAATAGTGCAATGTAAAACGATAGATGATATGAAAAATGGAATATTAATCTCATGCACTTCCCTCTCAAATTCCCTCTTATCTCTTTTCTCTATCTCTTTCTCTCTCTAGAATCCTCCCAAATCTCCCCTCTACTTCTCCGATCATTCCAATCCCAATTCCTCAACTCTTCTCAAATCCCAATTCTCAGATCTACAATCCAACCAAGGTTTGATCCATTGATCAAACCAAAACCCCATCATCCTCTTCGTCATCGATCTCAGAGCAGTCTCATCCTAGATCGGCGACGAATCGTCCGGGTAACAATCATCATCGACGCCGCCAAGCCAAGATCTCTGCTCGGAGCATCACCGATCGGCTGCGGATCCGTTAGGTTGTTACAAATTGGTATCAGAGCAGTTCCGATCCCAGGGATCGTGAACACAAGCAACAATCGAGGCAACAGGCAACAAATCTGAGGAGCAAGCGATCAACAATCCGAGGCAACAAGAAGTAAGCACAATAAAATCGATACCCACCATTGCAGTGCGATTCAGATCTGGAAGATATCATCATCATCGCAGGGTACTGTGAATTCTGCTTCACAAGTGCCCAAGTTCTGAAGTAGGGAGGCAGATCTGCAAGTGATTGCTATCATCTTCCACAGATCCAAGGAGGGAGCAGATCTGGAATGAGGTAATTGTTGATGTACCTCATTTCTTATTTGTTGCAACTTTGAAAGCATAGCTTGGATAATTGCATAGTTATACGTTGGATCTGTGAACAAATACCGAAGTAGCCATTGGTTAGAATAAGATATCAGCAAGATGGCACGAAGAAGAATAATAGATTCAGATATATCAGTGAAGTAGCTTTCAGTGAAGTAGCAGCATCATTGGCACCGTGGCACATTGAGGAAGAACAATTAAGGAATTTCACCAAACATCTTACCGAAGCAATTTACCATACACCTTGCGGGCATCAGCTATTGAGGAATTTACCAAGCTTGAGAAGTCGCAGTCACTGTTCCATTAGCTGAGACAGCAGCTTAGCCTCAACCAGGAATCATCGGTCACCTTGGCATAGTTGCTGTAACCATAGAAAGGATTGGAGCATAGCCAAGGATGGATAGCTCACAGCGTACATGGCAGCAAAGGTGGGAAGCATTGAGAGTGGAAGAAAACAAGAGCTATGAGTGGTTGCGAGAGGAGAATGCTAAAAGGCATCAGCAACTAATGGACCTGCTCACAGCCATGTTGCCAAACTCGCGGCAATCAATGGATGCCAATCGGGTAAACGAGAAGTACCCAATTCCTGAGTTAGGTACTTTCCAGCAAATTGATACCTTGGGAAGGAGCCGAGGTAGTGACGACACCGTTAAGACATACAAAATCATGATGCAAGAGGATAGCCACAGTCAAGGACAACCCCTAGAGTCAACTAGGATGCAAGCTGCACAAGTTAAAGTAGGAATTCCTACAGTGCAAGCCTTGAAGGAAGTGAAAGAATTGGAGCAAAGGCACCTAGAGCCTCAGCATTTGGAGGCCAATAAGAAGCAAGGGATGAAGCTGGGTGGTAGTGCTAGCAAGCTGGAGGAGCTGCTGAAGTTGCCCCAAACACAGCCACCTCTACCCCAGTCTGCCCACATCACTCCAGCAACAGGAGGTACCACAGTAGCCACAGCACCTACAGCTCACAATTCTACAGTGAGTATCGATTACAATTACAAAGAAAAAGCTACTACGGAAGAGAAGCTGAAGGACAATGCTAGTCGGCCTGAGGAGCTGCTGAAGCTGTGCACAGCTCAGCCCCCTCCACCCAAGACTACTTCCACTACCACAGCTCCAAGATTAGAGAGAAGCAACTGGGAGGATAACAGCAACCCTTGGCTTATTAGAGCAAACAAGAGCAACAGTAGTTATGAGAGTGTGCTAAGTAAGGGAATCAGCAAGCAAGAGGAGTTGCTGGATTCACTAATAGATCAACCCCATTTACTCCAGTCTGCTCACATGGGAAGAACAATCAGCATGGGGAGTGAAGGCCAAGTATTCATCAAGCCAGGAGAAAGCTCATCTCAACTAAGCCTCACAGGTAGCAAGGAGTTCCCAAAATGCAAGGAAGGGAAATCAAGAGGTGGATGTATAAATTGTGAAGGACATAATGGCCTCAATCCCACATTTCACCCACAAATGTTAAGTTTGCCAAGGCACCAATCTACTAAAATAGGATTAATGGATGACATGGGAGGTTCCTGCAGGCAGCTACCCAAAGTGCTAATAGAAGATAAAATGGAGGAACTCTTCACTGGACATATGATAAGGGCCAATAGAGATGAAGTGTTCAGCAATTACTCCAATCCAATGTTTTCAGGAGTAAGCCAGGGTCACCAATTCGGGAGCAAGTTAAGGGTGCCGGGATTGGGAGGAATTGGTCTAGTGCCAGGAACTGACTGGTGGGAGGCTTATAAGCCCAGGCTAGTGAGTCCTGAGCAAGGCATGGTGACCATTCATGGCACTGAAGAAGAAGCTGCTCACAAAACTTTCGTCATAAGTAAACTGACAGGGGTACTCAAGCAAGGAACACAAGTAAGAGTTGATCGATCCTATCTGACTAAATCTGGAGCTACAAGGGAGAAGTTGCATACAAGGGTGCAAGGGCCATCTCCAGAAATAGAAGATGCAGCCTTGTGGGAGTTGGTTAGCAAACCAGAGAAGCTATTTGGTTCATGGGCAAACCAATTACCTCCAGTTCAGACTACTCACTTGGTGTGCTTCCTTGAAAGTGGGCATAGTGAGCTAGGGCCAACAATTAGAAGACCTCACCACAGCTCAATGTTCCTAGCCTATGAACAAGCAAAACTCAAGGAGTCTAATGGAGGGTTGAGTATTGCACTGCACATAGAGGGAGCAATAGAAATGGGACTGGCAACTCGAGCAAGTAGTGAGGAGAAAATGCAAGAAGCTGTCAGCATACACAACAACACGAGGGAAACAGCAAGCTTGGATTTCAAACCCTACAATCATCGCGTCCAAACTCTGAGGAGAAATCAAAAGCTCACCATTAATAGCTATGAGCCTTACCAGACATGGGAGCAAACAAGATCAGAGATGGGCAGGTTGCGACACCCCGAAGGCCCAAGAGAGAGCCCTGGTCCCCAACGAGTGTCGCCGTCCATGCCGCAAACCGAGGGGGGTAGGGTACTGAAAGAGCAACTCGAAAACCCTCGGGTCAGTCCAGAAAACCGCCGGAGGCTCAAGATTATGCTAAAGGTAGCAACTTGGGGGGAAAAGAAGGCTGCCGAGGAGAAGATCACGCGAGCCAGACCCATCCTTGAGGACAAGGATGGTTTTAAGGGGGGTGGAGTGTAACAACCCTGAGAATAAGAAGGAGAGTGGTAGAGAATATACAGATAGTAGTAGAGAGAAGTAGAGAATAAAGAAGCTTGAGAAGGGAACTCATCCTTCATTCATGGCGGATCAAAGCGCCCGAGGGGAGAGCGCCTTCATGGAGGACGAGGAGCTCCGCCAGGAGACACCGGGGTTCATCAGGTTAGAGGCCTCTGGCGCAATCCGAGCCGCAACTAGGGCACCGAGGAGGGGGGCGAACGGAAACGCTCGGCCAGTTGAGAGGTGGAAGAGAAGGAGCAGGTTGGAAGCCTTCGGGAAGGTGGTAGGTGCGAAGGGAAGCTCAGGAGAGATTGGAAGGGCGATGGATGGAGGCGTCCGAGGGGTTCTGGAGAATTCCGATGGAGCGGGCAGCTAATCGAAGGGGGATCCGACCCGACAACTGAAGAGGGCAGCAAACTGTAGCAGAGGGAGGCCCAGCCCAAGGATCCATTAACCGCCAAGAATAGGCCCACTAGGGCCCAATTACAGATTACTCATCTTTACAAGTAAACCCACAGTAATAATAGTATTACAATTTAGTACTGAACTGAGCATTATAAATAGTGCAATGTAAAACGATAGATGATATGAAAAATGGAATATTAATCTCATGCACTTCCCTCTCAAATTCCCTCTTATCTCTTTTCTCTATCTCTTTCTCTCTCTAGAATCCTCCCAAATCTCCCCTCTACTTCTCCGATCATTCCAATCCCAATTCCTCAACTCTTCTCAAATCCCAATTCTCAGATCTACAATCCAACCAAGGTTTGATCCATTGATCAAACCAAAACCCCATCATCCTCTTCGTCATCGATCTCAGAGCAGTCTCATCCTAGATCGGCGACGAATCGTCCGGGTAACAATCATCATCGACGCCGCCAAGCCAAGATCTCTGCTCGGAGCATCACCGATCGGCTGCGGATCCGTTAGGTTGTTACACCTGCACGCAAAACGGAGCACATACCTTGTATTGGCACGCAAAACGGTGCAAGTTCCATTTTCGGCATTGCACGCAAAACGATGTACGTTTTACGAGTTCGCGTCCAAAACTGCGCGCATTTGCCGAATCCGCACGCAAAACGGTGCATTTTTCTACAACTTGCACGCAAAACGAGACGCGCCAAAAATACCCGCGACAGTCTGTGCAGCAAGGGTACAGTAGAACTCGGTCCCTAACACGCAAAACGGCACGGGGTCAAATTTAATGTCCAAAAAGGAACCCTACAAATTGTGCCAAAAATATCGAAAGAAAACGACGAATGGAGCCTACCTTGACAGCGTCGCGTAGCCCATCTGACATTTTGGAAAACTTTGCGCGTTCCACGAGGTCGCCGGCGCGACGCAGCACCTCTCGAAACCTCCTGCCCCTCTCTCTCTCTCTCTCTCTCTCTCTATCGGGTGGAGAAGAAATGGGAGGAAAAGAAGGTGTGTGGAGGGAGAAGGAAAAATAAAGAGAAGAGAAGAAGAGATCCATTCGAATTTGAAATTCGAATCTCCCTCCAGCCGCGCCTCCTGCACCCGCGCGCCACATGGGCGCGCGCCCCCACGCCGCAGCAGCCAGTAGGCGCTGCCACGTGGCGCCCCACGCGCGACCATGTTTTATCTGTTTTTGCCTCGTTTTCTGTCCGTTTCTCGCCCGTTTCCGTCCAAATTTGACAGGCAGGTTCGTTTCAGCTTAATTTACTACAGAAAATTTTAAATTTCCAGTTTGGGCCATTTCTGGGCCACCAAAAGCCTCGCTGTATCCAGAATCGCTGGCGGACCCCGTTCTCGCAATCCGGATATCCTATCAACCCGAAATTTTTACTGTGACCTTTAAACATAATTACGAAGCTCCCCAAATTTTCTCAAAATTTTTCGACACTGTTGGCGGAGCCCGTTTTCACTATCGGGTATCCGATCAATGCGAAACTTTTTCTGTGGCCTTAAAACATATTTACGGGGCTCCGGTAATTTTCTCGGAATTTTCCGACACTATGAATTTTCCACTAAAAATCTGGACCCCCTTTTTCAAATAAATTTTTAGATCTCTCCATTTTAACCCGATTTGGGGCCAACTCGCGTCCAAATGTTCCTTACTTCCCCAACTTTCATAACAATAGTATTTTATACCATTTTTTATTTACATTAATTTATATACCAAAATTCCGGTTCACTACATTCTACCCCCCTTAAAATAAGTTTCGTCCTCGAAACTAGTCACATCTCGACTCCTACTTGATCAAGAGGGGGAAAAATTTGCCCTCACTACTGGGCTCACTGAACCTCGTGACCGGCATCAAATTGCCTACTCGCCCACAATTACTCGAGCAGCTCATCCTGGATCCCTATCTCAACTCAGGGACAAACTCAGACCTGATGTCTGGCCACTTTCACCAAGTAGGTGAGAGACACATTTGAGCACTTGCTCTCTCAATTGCCACAAATGGCCCAGTCTCATCTTGCGAAATCTTCACTTTAACTCCGCGATCATCTTATCTCTCACAAGGAGGTTGCATCTGCAACTAATTACATTTACCGCATTTTCCGGTCACTCTGCTGCCTAATGTAGAGTGCAAAGGCCAATCCACAAGTCCTCAACTATCCCACACGCTGCTAGCGCTCTCAGTCCACAGGTTATCAGCTAACCCGATACCTCGGACTACTAATAGGTCCACAGACCACGGTCCAATAGGGGCCTATACCCCAAACTAACCCAACATTGTACAATGGCTCTCACTAGCACACAGACCCAATCGTCATACGGGTAGATCCTCACTTAGGATTACTACACCAACACTCCCACTAGGAGCTACAGTACCTCAATCACCACTAGCTCTACGGCCTGGTCATATCACACTCTCAGTGTACTAATCTCAGTGTACTAATAGCCTCAATGCTCACACGTGGCATTCCACGTTCCCGGGTCATCGCTCGGACTACCGTCCCGACCAAATCTCTATCATGCCCCGCCATCAGGTCTCGGGCCGCTGTCTCTCACAGCTGACTGCGCCTGCCCACTGGGCTACAGGCCCACAGTCCACAAATATGGTCCAGGCACGGATCGTCCCCAAGCGAACCCGCTAATCGTCGCCACGCGACCACTATGCTCACTGAGCAAAACCAACTAACCAGTCGTCAATCCACGACCCAAACTCCCTATCAACTCTGGCCACACGGGGCAAAGGCTAATGTGCCATCTAATCAGCCCTCTCTGGCTAAATAATACTTGTGCTCCATGAGCACCCAAACAATTGGGCGTCCTACGCCCCCATGCTAACTCGCAGAAATCCAGTGTTAAGCGATTCGCTTACGTACCCCTACGGCTCTCGTGCAACTCTCCCAACTGGGTCGAGGCACCACAACAACAGTTCACCATTCTGGTGACTAACACGCAAATCCTGCGGTGGCAATCCTTGCCATTAGCCCCATTCATCAGAACGGCGCCAGTAAAACTCTCGCTCTATCGAGAGATCCCGCATCCTGAAGCCTACTCTAGGCCCGTAAACTTTTCTTGCCCTAATCCTTAGGACATATTTAATTGGTTCTCGCAACATAGCGATCACCAGCGTTCTATAAGTCGGTCTCTCACTAGACCCTTCCAACCGTACCTTGCCAGCAAATTAGCTGACACAGGCTTATAACACTCCTTGCTAAAGGTGCGGGGTGCGCCGGCAAAAGCTCGGCGGCCACTGCCACCCGCTCTACTGTCGCCCCAACAGGCGGCGACGCCTTATACTCATGCGTCATTATACAGCCTCAGCTTGCTGTGCTATCAGCCTAGCCTATCTATCTGCTCCAACTGTCACGCTGACGCCACTCTTAGGCGTCGGAATCTGCCTCCCTGCCGGCGGAAAACTTCTGCCTAGCGGCAAGAAGCCTGATCTGCTGCTGGACCACCCAATAAGGGCGGCCACCTACTGTCGCAGCTCGCGTACGTCGTTTGACCCCGAGCCCTCTCGTGACTCGAGTCGAAACAGGTGCGTTTCCCTATGTGGTGTAATCGCCAATATGCACACCACAACGAAACAACTAGCCCAAACTTAGCCATTTGAGCAACGCGCAGTCTACATACCGCCGAAAAGGCTCGTGGACTCCAATCATGCGAAAGTATAGGAGGGTACTCCTTTTCATCTCCAACATTACGTTGTCGGCCGCCAACGTAATATCCGAAGAATGAAAGCTCGTCGCCCTCAATCAGTCCCAACATCCTTTTTGGGAATAACAATAGCCAATCAATTACTTTCGCCCAATAATCAACGCGCTCTCTCGTGCTAATCCCTAGGGTCTCCCTAAGGTTGCTAACCACCTAGGACTATTCCTAGGCTCTGATACCACTCTAATCTGTCACGCCCCGAGTCCGCCAATTTGTACGGTTCGGGCACGCCAACAGACCCGCCAATCGGGTAAGACCTTTTCCTACCCGAAAGGAACGGTAACATCCATAATAACACAACAAGTGTATGCGGAAGCTCAATATCAGAGTACTAAAATCACTACAAATTTAAAAATTTCATTCAACAATAATTAGTTAATGCGGAAATGAAAGCATACCAGAATGAACCATAACTTAAATTTATTACACTTTACATTTCTGAACTTGCAAATAAAATTATTACAATTCTTTTACAGCATTTCCTCACCATACAAGGTTCACTCGAGAAATATAAAAATGGGATACCTCTGCTAGACCCTCTAGGTCTCTACGCTGCTGGGCCCTTGCCCATGTCGCATACCTCGCCGTCTGCCTCTGAACCGTCTCGTCCACTGCATCCATACCCGCACCTGTGGGGGGGGTCACCCAAGGGGTGAGAGAACTCCTGACAGAGTTCCCAGTGGGTTCAACCACCGAGAAAAAGTGTCCTACACCACTTGGTCCAATGGAAGCAATAACAATAGAGTGCTAGGAAACTAAATCCTCAATATCAAAATGCTACTATGTATATACTGGCCACTACACTATCTGTGTATACTCACCAATCGATCACTACTCTGTCTAGCCACACTAGGCAACTAACCACCAACTTGGCCACTAAGCCGCTGTATACTGGGTTACCCTAACCCGGCCACCTTGGCCACTCTCTGTTCTTATTATTCTTTACCCTATGGTGGTTTAATTTAAGTTAACCCTCAGAAATTCTTATCCAACGGGCCCCAGCCTGGTAGTCCTGCTACCATCAGATAAGATTTCTAAGGTTGCCGATAACACTCGCAAGTGTTACCCCGTCCTGCCGGGGGGACTTGTCATACGGGACACTGCCCGATAGGGTCACTGCCCAACTCTGACAAGAGTACTCTAGAACCTGTCATACGGGTCGCTGCCCGGGAGAGGGACCCTATCCAACTCCGACAGTTGTACGTTCGCCCCCGGAGGTACGCCCATTTTATCTTTTTCTTTTCTTTTCTTTCTCTTTTCTTTTCTTTCTCTTTTCTTTCTCTTTTACTTTAGCACTTGGCCTCTTTGCTCTTAACACTTGCTTTTCTGTCTTATACGAGCTTGTAGCCCCCTTTTTGCCACTGGCAATCTCTTTCTTTAAGCATTTAGCTCTTTACTTTCACTTTTAGCCTTTCGAAAGTACCTCGTCCGACGGGTCACTGCCCAGGGAGTCCTGCTCCACAATGACGAGTCTCAAATTCGAAGGCGCCATTTACATTCTCGATATGCTCTTTTAGCCGCTTTTAGCTTGCTATTAAACTTTACCTTTTGCATTTATTACCTCTTATCCTAGGTCTTGCCATAAGGATAATTAGAGAGTCTCCTGGACTCTTAAACATTTCACCTTTATTTATTTAACTCAAATTGAAGTTAAAGTTATTGTCCATTTGCCCAGACACCCTATGACTTTCTAGGGTTATATTTGATCAACTCTTTAACCTTGGGATCTTATCCCACTTTCCTGATTCCTCATTGAATCCTAGAGTTAACTTAACTCTATTTTTCCTGTTCCACTATTAACTTAGAGTTACACTGACTCTAATTTCATGTTCCACTATTATCTTAGAGTTACATCGACTCTAATTTCCTGTTTTCCCCTTTCATGTCTCCACACTTGATCCATTTTTTTCCATTCTCTTAATTCCTTACCGAATCCTAGAGTCAACTTGACTCTATTTTTTTGTCTGTGAGTTTAAACTCTTCCAGCTCAACTTAGGTTCCCTTTACCTAAGTTCCATGTCATACTTGTCCTAGAGTTCCTTGACTCTATGCTGACCACTAGTTCACCTTATGTTCTCTTTACCTAAGTTCCATGTCATACTTGTCCTAGAGTTCCTTGACTCTATGTTGATCACTAGTTCTCCTTAGGTTTCCTTTACCTAAGTTCCACGTCATATACATTCTAGAGTTCTCCGACTCTATGTTGATCACTCTATCCAGTGTCCTTAGGTTGTCACCTAAGACCATGCCACTCGTCCTCCCTAGGCTAACTCCTAAGTTGATGTCACTCGTCAAACCCCTATACTAGGTTTTCTCCTAGTCTTACTACCAACAAGTTCTGTTCCCCTATGTCACATGATTCCTAGGGTTATATCCTAACATGATCACAAACATTAATAGCTGATCTTTTCGTGCATGCAATTATTTTCATCTCATTCAACAAACAGTAATTACTTCTACGCATGCATATTCACCATATATCTTGGCAACCAATAGTTGCACTTTTCCTCTGTGTCCATTTGCACATGCACATCTATTCCTCTATCTCTGGCAACCAACAGTTGCACTTTTTCATCTGAATCCAACCACACAGGCAATTATAATCATAATTACCTAACGCCTCTAACAGGCTACTATCATGCTTCGAATCGAAAAGCAAGGGAGCAAGGGGAGAGGTCACCCAATTTCGGCAGAATCCCCCACCTTGTAGTGTACCCAATTGCTTGTAGACACTTGCAATTGGTCTCCACGCGATTCCACTTGTTTCCTCGAGCTTGCACGCAAAACGGTGCACCTCCCTCGAGTCCGCACGCAAAACGGTGCACGTCCTCCAAGCCTGCACGCAAAACGATGCGCGTCACTAAAAACCCACACGCATAATGGTGCGCGCCACTTCAGCCGGCACGCAAAACGATGCGCGACAACACGATCTACACGCGAAACGGTGCACGTTCCTCAAATCTGCACGAAAAAACGGTGCACGTCTGACTGTGGGGTTGCACGCAAAACGGTGCATATTTTTTTTCCTAGCCCTGCACGAAAACGATGCATAACATTAGGGTCGGCACGCAAAACTGTGCGCGTCAACACGAACTGCACGCGAAACGGTGCACGTACCTCAAATCTGCACGCAAAACGGTGCACGTCTGACTGTGGGGTTGCACGCAAAACGGTGCATATTTTTTTTCCTAGCCCTGCACGAAAACGATGCATAACATTAGGGTCGGCACGCAAAACTGTGCGCGTCAACACGAACTGCACGCGAAACGGTGCACGTACCTCAAATCTGCACGCAAAACGGTGCACGTCTGACTGTGGGGTTGCACGCAAAACGGTGCATATTTTTTTTCTCGTCCTGCACGCAAAACAATGCAAACATCAGAGTCTGCACGCAAAACGGTGCCCGTTAGTCCAACCTGCACGCAAAACGGAGCACATACCTTGTATTGGCACGCAAAACGGTGCACGTTCCATTTTTGACGTTGCACGCAAAATGATGTACGTTTTACGAGTTCGCGTCCAAAACTGCGCGCATTTGCCGAATCCGCACGCAAAACGGTGCATTTTTCTACAACTTGCACTCAAAACGAGACGCGCCATAAATACCCGCGACAGTCTGTGCAGCAAGGGTACAGTAGAACTCGGTCCCTAACACGCAAAACGGCACGGGGTCAAATTTAATGTCCAAAAAGGAACCCTACAAATTGTGCCAAAAATACCGAAAGAAAACGACGAACGGAGCCTACCTTGACAGCGTCGCGTAGCCCATCTAACATTTTGGAAAACTTTGCGCGTTCCACGAGGTCGCCGGCGCGACGCAGCACCTCTCGAAACCTACTGCCCCTCTCTCTCTCTCTCTCTCTCTCTCTCTCTCTCTCTCTCGGGTGGAGAAGAAATGGGAGGAAGAGAAGGTGTGTGGAGGGAGAAGGAAAAATAAAGAGAAGAGAAGAAGAGATCCATTCGAATTTGAAATTCGAATCTCCCTCCAGCCGCGCCTCCTGCACCCGCGCGCCACATGGGCGCGCGCCCCCACGCCGTAGCAGCCAGTAGGCGCTGCCACGTGGCGTCCCACGCGTGACCATGTTTTTTTATCTGTTTTTGCCTCGTTTTCTGTCCGTTTCTCGCCCATTTCCGTCCAAATTTGACAGGCAGGTTCGTTTCAGCTTAATTTACCACAGAAAATTTTAAATTTCCAGTTTGGGCCATTTCTGGGCCACCAAAAGCCTCGCTGTATCCAGAATCGCTGGCGGACCCCGTTCTCGCAATCCGGATTTCCTATCAACCCGAAATTTTTACTGTGACCTTAAAACATAATTACGAAGCTCCCCAAATTTTCTCAGAATTTTTCGACACTGTTGGCGGAGCCCGTTTTCACTATCGGGTATCCGATCAATGCGAAACTTTTTCTGTGGCCTTAGAACATATTTACGGGGCTCCGGTAATTTTCTCGGAATTTTTCGACACTGTGAATTTTCCACTAAAAATCTGGACCCCCTTTCTCAAATAAATTTTTAGATCTCTCCATTTTAACCCGATTTGGGGCCAACTCGCGTCCAAATGTTCCTTACTTCCCCAACTTTCATAACAATAGTATTTTATACCATTTTTTATTTACATTAATTTATATACCAAAATTCCGGTTCACTACAAACACTTTTTCTTCTTGTCTTCCCAGAGGTTTCTTCCATTGGGGCTTTGCCCTTTTCAGCAGCAGTAGGCGGAGCCTTTGAGGTTTCAGCAGGGGCTTTCCCTTTTGAGGCAGTGGGAACAGTTGTTGCTTCAACTTGAAGCTCATCCCAATCGAT
>JAQNDB010001995.1:0-41591 GCA_029204045.2 Tillandsia leiboldiana
TTTTTCCCTACTTACTGCTATGGTACCTACGCGAGACCTGCCAAGAGAGCTAAAAGGGACATTAAGTTGAACTGGGATAGTCTCAGTGCGGACAGCACATCCTGAAGAATCCGCCACAAAAAACCTCTGTTGCAGCGAAAGGGAAAGCCCATGCAGAAACATCAAACGAAAAAGGCCCGCTTACTGCTTGCGGAAAAAGAAAGACCAAGATTCTTCATCCATTTTCCTAAAAAGAAAAGACTTGCTCGCGACCTGGACGAGCTCGGGTATTGAAATAACGAACCAGTCAAGGAACCCCAAGGAATATTCTCCAATTGACACTGAATCAGAAGACAAAGAATATGGGACACATTCCTTGACGAAGTACAACAAGGCATTGATGAGATAAATAAGGTTACCTAAAGAAAAAGAGCTACTGAAGTCTTCCTCAATACTTAACAGCAAGCATGAAAAGAATCCCAAGCAATCCACCCTTTTGCCAAGACGATCTCCTCGGATGAAGGTCAGACTGCTCCGTCAATCGTCACTCAACGTTCTTCAACTTCCAGAAGAACTGACCAAAAGGGAAATCAAGAGTCTTCCATAAAACAAGAACAAGATAAATGGCTCTAGAACTCAAAAGATGTCCAAGGACAACATCAGATGAAGCAAGAGTGTACTACGATCTCGGGAATGCTTAAGGATTTTGAAAAGCTGGGTTGTACGAGCTCTGAAGACTCCGCCTCGTTGACTCAGATTCAGATGCCTGAATCGTCCTGACTAACAATTCTCTATGCGGAACTTTTTATTCTTTTGCAGATTTTTAATCCTTTTGTGCAGGTTCTTTTCAGTTTTTACTTACGGTTTAAGTTCTAGTTCTTACATTTCGGAACATTTCGTTGATATTTTTTAACTCTCCTTCAATTTTTTTTGGTAACTTTGGCTTTGTTTGTGCCAAAAGGGGGAGAGAGTTTAGAGAACTTGAACAATGATATTGTGAAAATTTGACATCTTATACATCATGATGAACAATGATGACTGCATCAAGGTACAATGATGATGTGAATGAACATCAAGGTAAGTGAACATCAAGGAACTTGAACAATGATTGTGAAATCTTGCTGATGAAGATTTTGTATACGTATCACAGGTAGTTCACTTCAACTTCACTTTGGTTTTTATCTTGTGATTGTTTGCATGTCTCGACTAACTATTCGACTAACTATTTGGGCATGTAATATACTAACAAGTTGATGTTGACTAACTTTTTTGTGACATTTGGTTTTTAATTGCATAGAAATATGTTGTTTTTTGACTATGATTCTCTTACATATCTGAATTCTCAAATATCATGATGATCAGATAAACTCTATCTCTTGTACTAGGTTTTGTATGCTAAATATTCTTGAGGTATCTAACGATCTCTTTTTGTCAAGAATGATTTCTTTGTGCAGAGAGTACAGATGTCAGTCTAGAGTCTGTTTTAGGAGTTATCTCATGTTTTTTAAATTTTTGGATCTCCATTGTAAATTTTTGTTGTATGGTGATAGCAACAAAAATATCTTTTGAATTTTCTTTAGTGGATCCTGTGTTTGTGTCACGAAACCGCCAAAGGGGGAGATTGTTACGGAATTTGAGTTGGCGTAGTTTCGTGAAAGTCTCAAGTCTTGAAGATTGAAGGTGAAGAAAGTTGGATCATTTAACTCAATCTCAAGAAAGAAGAATTCAAAAGGATCAGGTATGTTTAACAATAAGATTTTGTGTGATCCGAATACTTCTTGTAGTGTAGAAACACTTGGAAGAATCTTTCATTGCATAAAAATCAAAACTGGACTTGGGACATGTTCAGGATCCGATCAGGTTGTTCGATCCGGATCCCGAAGGTGGTTCGTTCATACACCAGTTCAATCCGGATCGTAGCCTCTCTTGATCCGGATCCCGAACACTGAGTTTACTATCTTCCTTGAACGATCCGGATCAGGCTTCGCAATCCAGATCCCGAACGTTGATGTTTGGTGAACTGTATGAACGATCCGGATCAAGCACTTCGATCCGGATCCCGAACCTTCGTTTTTCTGGAATTGCCTGACTCGTTACGACGATCCGGATCACAGCTAATCCGATCCGGATCGCCGTCCGTAAAATCTCCAGAAATGTAGGTTTTTGATTCTTCTCCTTCCTAGGGTTTCTAACCTATAAATAGACCCTATGATCTTTTTCATGGGGTCGTGAATCCAATAGCCGTCATTTTCCTGTATCATCTTATACGCTCTAGATCCACATATAGAGAAGAAAGGAAATCATTAGGGAATACTCTATGTTTCTTCATCTATATTGATTAGTTTGATTCTAGGTTTTCATACTCACATCTTGAGTTGAATCAAACTAATGAATACTTAGATGGTATTTCCGATCTATCTTTGATATAAGTATTCGGCGGATCATCACCACCCAAAAACAACGATTTACCCCAAAATCGGCGCGTGGATTCGCGTGTCCTTGTGGATTCAAGGTTCAACCGCTCTCGTGGATTCGGAGCGAGGCACGTTCGTGGATTCGAAGGGTCCTATTGGGTGAAGACCGTGGATTCGGTCGGACGTCGTGGATTCGACGTTGGACGCCGTGGATTCGGCGTTGGGCGCAGATCGTGGATTCGAGAAGCGTCGCGGAGCGAGCGGAGAAGATCCTCTAGGAGCGTATGGAAAAGGTTGAGTCGTAATTGTGTACGGTAAATCACCTTGTACGTGTTTTAATTCTAGTGGATTTCTGCCGTGTTATCGGTCCCGTGTTTTTTTACTCCGGTGATGGAGTTTTCCACGTAAAAATTTTGCGTATTATTTTTTATTTCCGCATTGGGTTTTTATCGCAACGATTTTTGAGTGTTTTATACGTTTACACCTATTCACCCCCCCTAGGTGTTTTTTCCCCTATTTAGATCCTTATTACATAAACCCAACATGCTGAACGCCGTGCTCACCCATTTGTGGTAGCACGATGTCCGAGGAAAACTTCGGGCCATGAATACTCCTCTAACCTAGCTGAAACGCATTTTCGCTTCTTCGGCTCACCAAAACCCAAAAAAACGCGAGCATCGCGTTCAGTGACCCCAAATTAGCCAGGAGTACACTGTTGCAATATTTTAAAACAACCCTAAACTGTTATTAAGAATTTATTGTATTTAGGCTTGATTTTGATGCAACTTTGCTTCTATACCTCATATATCAAAACTTTGTATATACACATGCCTTTAAATATTGTAAGGACACTGGGGCTCACCATCTTGGCAGCCCATTCCTGCTGGTTCAACCAGAACCACATTCTTGCTCTCACACACACTCACAATGCACCATACACTTGTCCACACAGATCCAAGTGATCTGAAGTGAGCATCAAGCTCAGGGGACCTTCCTGAGTAACTTTGATATACAACTTGAAGCTTAATTCTGCCTCGAAGTTCTTTGAGGCATTTCCTCAAACACTTGGCATGCACCATATATACAAAGCTTCACAACAACTTCCCCGAGTTGGTTCTCAGCATTCACAGCACCTGGGGGCCTACCGCTTGGATCAAAATACTCCACTAGATCCCAGGTGTTGTTCTCATCATCTTGGAGCAACCAATTCCCCCCAAACCGGCCGGCCCGAGGAAGAAGATGACTTCCTCAACCTTGAAATTCGTGATGACCAACCCAGGACTTCTGGGCTTTATCAAAATGCACCAGCAGGTGCATCTCATTTCCCTGATTCTCCAGGTCCATGCCTGGTCGACGGAATGAGGCGGCGCCGGCCGGGCATGAAGCTCCATTTTGAGCTTAATGCCTCTAATGGCGGATTTTATCCGAGTCCATGGGAAGCCCTCAAACTTGCAAGGTAGGTTCCCTAGACCCGTACGAAGCTTCCCGACCCACTCCCGGTTGCCGGAGATGGCCGGAGCGCCGGCGGCCAAGAATGAGGTCATTCTCGGGTTGAACATGGCCACCGCCACCCGATGCTGCATGGGCAGCATGCAAGTGCATGGATGCACTCATTGCACTCCCCGCAACCCATTTGGACTAGTACCCGGCGGCGAGGAGGCGCGCCGGCGCCGGAGCCGCAAGCTCGGCCAACATGCAATATTCCAAAAATCTAGGGCATCAAACTGCAATTCACTGGGTTGACCATACTCCACCAAATTTGGTGGAGTGGTCCCCTCCTCCTACAGTCCAAGCACCCTGAGTTTGAGCCATTTTGGCCAAACGGTTGCCGCGTTCTTCCGAGGCGGAGCTAGGTTAGGTTTCCGGCGAGACCTTGCTCCCGCCGGCCAACCAAACTGCATGGGGACTTGAGCTTGTGCAGTAAGCATCCTTAGGACATGGGGAGTCTACTGCTAAGGGTATAGGGTGCTAGGAACCAGTGGTTAGGGTGCTCTCACCTTGGCCGGAGTTGGTGAAGGAGGAAGAAGACGGTTCTCGGGTTTCTTCACGCGCGGCCTTGGGCACTCTCCAGCAAGGTCCTCCTTGCGCCAGGAACTCCTCAGGGTCACCAGATCAAGACTGGGAAGAGGTTGCTTCCAAGCTCCTCCTTCTCTTTCTTCCCCGAGTCACAACAATGGGTTGTGACTCCTCGGCCACCCTACACCAAGGCCTTATGAGGATTAACTCTTGGGAGTTAGAAATCCCAAGAGCCTTCCTCGTGTAACCTCCCACGAGGAAGCCCAAAAGCCACTCCTCTTAATGCAAGATTCTTTGCATTATTCCCTTCAAACCGGTTCACACACAACACTAGGCTCCGAGCTCTGCACAGCAACCTTTGTGGGCTTCTTAGGTTGGCAGAGGCCCAATGAACAAGATCCCAAGAGCTTTGGCCCAAGAATACCCAAGATGCTTGAAGAAAAAGCGATAATTCGGCACTTTTCACGTATTTCGAGAAAATTTACTCGACGAAATGCGAAATGGACTTCGCCACGACGTCCGACTCGTCGAGAGCTTCAAGATAGGCTGTTTATTGCTCAATTTGGTGCACAAATGAATTCTCGGGCCATTTAGTTCAATGTGTCGTAATCCGACGCACGCACTTCGATGCACCCGGATCGCCAAACACGAAAACCGTCAGTGCCATTGCGCTCAGAACGTCGAATTAGTTAGGATCCACTACTCATACCCCTATGTCAGGGTTTTAGACAGTGGTTCGGCCAACTGTCGCTCGCGAAGGGTCGAAAATCTCGAGTTACTATTCACACTTAAGTCGCGGGGCCCGTTTTTGATTTCTGATTTCGGGAAGATCCGACCGTCGGATCGAAAACATATGAATATGAAACTTCTATGTTTCGACGAGACGATCGCAATGGTGATCTCAGATTTTCCAGATCAGACCCCGATCAAAAGTCGATATTTTTGGGGTCCAATTTACTTATTTCTGCTATTTAAAATTCCAGAAATTTATTTAAATCTTTTTAAATTCACGATTACTACACCAATGTGGACTTGAAGGACACTTGATGAAGACGTGCCCGAAAAGAGAAAGAATAATTCTTCAGCAACTTCATCTACGGAGCGAACTCAACGGAATCAAAAGACTCATCAAGTCAATGGAGTTCACTCAACCCACCAAAGGTCCGAGCCACAACATCAATCATACAAGTGGATCATTGCGAGGCAAAGACTTAAGGTGGATCAACAGTCAAAGCGGACAACCCCTGGCCACAACGAATCAAGACAACCCAAATCCAACGATTTTGGGTTCGAAAAGGTGATATCTTTCCTTGTCTTAAGTTCTAAATAGCTTAACTGTATGTAATGCTTTGATTGGTTTTCCTTTCATATTTTTCTGAATCTCAGCATTACATGTTTTCAATCTCTTTGTTTTTATTTTTGTTTTTTTTAACAAAGGGTTTTTAATGAACAAGTGCATTGAATAAAAAGGGCTTCACGGTTATTCACTCCAAATTAATTTATATGGATTATCAACTTTACTCCATAATCATAATCTTGAAGATACTTCATTATAGGAGTTTTTGATATTATAAGCATCAAATTTTAGAAATCATGTGTGATCTTTAGATGCTTAATCTATCTCGATTGTGTGAATTCATTGTGATAAACGTGAGACAACCGATAGACTAAAATTTGGAATTTGATTCTTTCACGTAAGAGATTGCATTCTTACAAGGGTAAATAATGAATTGCAAAAGATGTGGAAAGAGTTACATCCGAAAGGAGTGTGAAAACTACCACCACATGTTGGAAAGTGCTGCCACCCCGGTCGTCCGGTTTGTGTGTGAAGCTACCACATGTTATGGATGCTTGAAAAATATTTATAAAATTTGTTTAGTTGAAGCTTTTGGAGATTTAATTCAAAGTTCGTATTTGAACAATCTCCTGGTTGGTATAATGGGATAGTTAAAAGATGCTCAAAGAGCCACCCTTAGGTATTTTAGTGTTTATCTCAATTTGAAAGGGTAAATTCAAGATTGATGTCACTTGAAAATGCTCCGTAAGTCATCTTTGTAAATCCGTTACATCTTGATAGAGTTTGGATCTCAAGATTATTTTTGATGATTTGTGTTTGATGAATATAACATGAAAACGGTTTATAATGTTTTACCTTTATTTTCATGATTTTGGAGTAAATCTTTTTAATTTTTATAATTAATGGGATGAATGACATCTGTCACGCCCCGGGGTTTTGTTTTAGGCGGAAACGATTCATAAAAGTTGAATATTTGATGTGTAAATTTTTTTTTTTTTTTTTTTTTTTTTTTTTTTAAAAGAAGAACCCCTTTTCCCCGGCACGTGCCCAGACCCGCCACACATACATGGTCACTCTGCAAACGGGCAGAGTCTCCCCTGTACATGCACGGCGTAGCGTTCGTACATGTTCTAACATGCGCAACCAATCAATCACAACAATCATTCACAACCAACCAGCATTCTAAACTGATAAAAGAAGATCACATGGCCGATCGGTTTGGAAAGGATAAATCCACAATTTTGAAAGAGCGCCTACCCGGCGCTTACGTTTTGAAAGCTAGTTTTCGAAGTCAGCATAAATCCACAGGTTTTGAAACCAGTGCCCACCCGACACTTAGATTTTAAAGACGGTTTTCGCAATCCTTTCTTTGGCTTCTGCCTTTTTGGTTTTTAAATGGCCGATAGAAATAAAAGGGAAAATATTGCACCAGGGGCACTAAATGTAGCCCGTACCGACATCCATGCCGACCCACGAGGGTATCGCGAACCACTCACATAACTACAAAGTAATGAAAAGCGAGAATAAAAGAGTAAATACAGTCCAGGGTCCCCAGCGACCCAGCTGCTCCTGTCCCGTCCTCACCACCGCCTACCTCTCTCCCCGTCTGGACCCTGTCACGAAGTGGGATGTCAGTGACGCAGAAATAGTAAAGCAGGAGAATATAGTAAAACAAACCGTGAAGACAACTGGAGCAACCACCCTCCCAGGAGGAAAGGCAACCTGTACCCCTGCATCCTGTAATACCCGGACACGTCGGACAGCTAAACCGACGGCCCACACCGTACCTGCAGAAACCCGACCACGCCGGACAACTAAACCGACGGGTCGCACCGCTCGCACCTCGGCGCCTCAACCCCACCACTAATAAGGGCCCCACTACGTCACCTCGTGGGTATACACGGGTCATAGACCACTTTTCCGAAAAGCGCACCCTTTGCGGTGGCCAAACCGCGGGTGCGCGTGTGGCAACCTCGAGCCAAGTAACCGTAACCACCATCATGTCAGCATCATAATATGAATAACAAGAGTAATAAGGTAAATGAGGTAAAGTGCATAATCGAAAACAAGGTAATATTGCGCGCACATCGAAGGTGGCCCGCTGACATATAAGGTGTAAAAAAAGAATCACCGTCGGCAACCGACGCTAATCACTAGAGCGAACCCACTACAGTGCATAAGCTATCGCCCATCATTATTTAAACCCCATACACTTAGAATAGACCCCGCCAACATGATAGAATTTAGAGGCTAGGAATAAAGTAAGTACAACCCACCTGAATGTAGGCCGATCCCGGACTCCCACTAGCTACTGGGAGGCTGGTGCTGAGCAACTGGGCCCTGAATAATGAGATCTGGTCAGTAATAGACTCACACAAATCCTTCCGACGATCCGACAGCAACGTAAAGCTTAAACGGGAGAATATCGCCGATTTATCGACCAAAGTCCGATTCCCGGTCAACGAGGACCTACGGAACCCTAACCCGATGCCTAGTAGATTTAAAAACACTATCTAAAGGCAGCTAATATGTCCAACTTACATTTTAGGTCTAATATGTCTTAGATTTGCATAACAACATTAATTTAATTGCCCTGTTCGGCTCGTTCTTGAAATCCGGGGGTCCAACGACGACGCCGTAAGTTTCAGCGCGTTCGTTACGTCGAGACGGAGACCGTGCTCACAATATTGGGCCGAGACCAGGCCCATTTACAAGTTGGCCCATAAACACAAGGGCTCCAAATTAGGAATGTTGCGGCTTAATATATACTTGATCTACAAGTGATCTAACTGGAGCATGGAGTTCAGTAATAACAGAGGAGTGGTGGTGCTCACCTTGCACGCGTCGGAGGCCGGCCGGAGAGATGGCCGGAGCAGCACCAAGTTTGGATCAAGGCTCGGGTTTGGTGTTCTTGGAACGACAGTGGCTCGGGCCTAGAACCAAGGTGAGCATCAGTTAGAAGAGGGTCCCCAGGAGGTCTCGGGTCCATGCGGGGTCGAGCCCCGGCGGCCGGAGGCGGCGGCGGCCTGGAGCTAAGCCCGTAGTGGTGATTTCGGGTGCAAGGAATAAGTCCATGAAACCGGGGCCCTTTTTGACCCAAACTACACAATGGGGAGCGAGAGGAGGTCATCTAGGTCTTACCTGGATGGTTGCCGGAGTCCCGAGTCGCCGGGGATCGCCGAGAGCTAAACATGAAGGCAATTCGGGTGCGACTGTGGTGGCAAGAAACCCGACGTCAATATCCTCATGCAACACGATGGAAAGACTCTAGAGGATCATAGGAGCCTACCTGAGTGGTTTCCGGGCGACCCGAGGCGGCGGCGTGGCGCGGCGGAGGAGCTCGGGAAAACCTCGATGGCCAACAATGGCGGATCTCCGGCGCGGCGGTCCGGGCCGGAGCAAGTGTGACCGAGCTGATCCCCACCCCACCAGGATGCTTCCAGCAGAGGTGGCCGGTATCGGGAAGCCGCGGCTGTGCCGGACGGCGACGATCGGCCGCGGTGCAAAAGTCTGGATTTCTAGGGCCCTCTCGTGCGGGCCCGATCTTGATCCGATCGCCACTCGACTTCACGGAGAGGTTGCAGTCGATGAGAAGGAGCAACCCAACGTGCTGATCGCCGGTTTATCGGTCGGATGCGGCGGCGCCCACGATCGGATGAGAAAAACGGTAAATCCAGCGAACAGCTCTTCCCGCGGCGATCGGGCGGCGGTGATGGCTGGTCTGCACCCGAGGGGCGGCCTCGATATCAGGAGTGCTATAGTCGTAACCGAAAGCCGGAATAACAACAAAAATCCCAAGGATTCACCTTCGCCCGGAATTCCAAGAAAATGAGGGGACGGCCGCGGCGGTGCACGGCGGCGGCTGGGTCCGAGGACACCTTGGCTCGAATGCGGCTTCAAGAGGGACCCTCACCCGACTAGGTCTTGGACATCCCAGGCCTTCCTGAGTACTCTCTCCCCGAGTCACCCGAGATCCGAGTGTGCCTTGATCTTCTTCTCCGGCGACGTGGAGGCGGCGGCCGGCGCGGGCTCCGTGGAATATGGCAGAGCGGAGGAGGTCTGTTAGGGCTGCGGCTATGGGTTGAGGGCTACGAGGGCTTTGGGAAACCCTGGCTCGAGGATGCGTGAATATATAGGGTTTTTGCAACTTTGCATTTTAGCCCTTCTAGCTTCAAGATTTCAACCACCAGTCCTTTACAGCATGCTTATCTCACCATTAAGTCCCTCTCCAATGCATGGCAACGCCTTTCGAGGCAACCTATATAGGGTTTTAAGTGCAAAAACTGCATTTCTTGATGCATTTCATACTTTTCGAGAAGATCCGGTCGTCGGAACGGAAAATGGACTGCGCCATGACGTCCGGCTCGACGAGACCTATAGGGTAGCGACCTCTGATTTTCGCGAGACTGCCCGGATAAAATCTCGGTCCATAATACACTGTTCCGGAAAACAGTTTTCGCGCTTTTCGATGCCCTAGGGTCGTCAAACGGAATTTTCGACTGCGCCACTGCGTTCAGAACATCGAGACCGTTCGAAATGACTACCTGGATCACTATATTCGGATTCCGAACAGTGAATTAGTCAATGTTGTATTCGTCGGGTCTCGGAAACCAGGGTTACTGTTCATCTACAGTAACTCACTTACGTGCACTGTGCACAGAGGACACTGTTACATTGGTCGCGAGATTCGTCCACTTCTTAGTTGAATTCTGGGAGATCCGACCGTCAGATCGAAAGGTGCTGAATATGAATCTCGCTCAGTTCGACGAGACGATCGCAACGGTCAACTCGAATTTCCCAGATCATGTCCGGATTGGAAAGTAGCCTTTTTGTCTCGTGAAACGTGCAACTCGCACACTGGCAATTGACTAAATAAATCGACATAGGTCTTTTGAATTCAAAAACCAGGTCAAAAATTCACTTTTAGACTATTTATTAAAATAAAATATTTTGAGTTTTTACATCACTTACAATTTAAAAGAAGTTTCGTCCCCGAAACTTACAACTTAAAAAAGTTTCATTCCCGGAGCTTACAGCCTGAAGTCATACTCTATGAAAATGCTCAAAAAGTTTAATCGAGGGCTACAAGTCAGTCGCAAAGTATCTACAACTCTAAGGCTACTAATTTAGACCCAATCTGGTACTCCTCATTATAGGGCAGAGTATTTCCTCAGTTCTTTCGACCGTCCGTTGCCTGCAGCCAACGTGCTTACCAAAAGAACAGCGGAATACCAAAGGTTTGTCGCCAGCGACAAGTTGGGGACGCAACTCCTACCAGAAGGTATATCACATACTTCCCAACACAATCTCAGTGCCAAAACATAACCTTTATCGAGGATTACTACCGCCTCGTGGTCACAACCATCGCCATGACTACCACTTAGGCGAGTCCACGTCGATCCACAAAACCTGTGCAAAAGGTGGGATCAATTTGCATCGGAGACTGTGCAATTCACGCACCGGTATGCAAATCGCTAAGGTTAGATTTGCTCTCTCGCCCGTAAGCACACTGGACCGGAACGGTCGACGAAACGAGAGGTAGAGCTAAAGGCAGGAGGGCTCGCAAGGGTCTGGTAGGGTCGGGTTGCTCCGGCCCAAACAGAGCTTCTATGTAGCCAAGGGAAGGGAAGGCAAAAAGGAAAAAAATATAGAAAATAAAATAAAATAAGTACCTGTCATTCCCTATTTCGGGATGACGCGTCGTCTGCCGGGGCGGCCGGGGGAGTCCGCCCACAATCCTTGGGCCAGCGTCGCACCGCGTGTTGGGGTGGGGGTTTGCTGTCTAAAGAGTCCGCGCATCGTTGGTCGTCGGGCGAGTCCTTTGTCTGCACGGGGGCCGCCGCGCTCTCTGTTCCTCTTGGCGGTGGTGGCACGGCGGCGGAGGCGGGGTGGGCCCTTGGGGGCAGGAGAGGTAATTGTGATCTGGCAAGCCGCACCGGTTACAATAGTGGTACCTCCAAGTGCATTCCGTCACTGGGTGCGCGCCCTTGCAGATGACGCAGGATCCCGGTTGCACGTGCGCGCTCCCCTTAAGCCCTCGTTCGTCCTTCGGTGCTTGCGTCGGGCGTGGATTGGGTCGGCTCTCTGGATCGGTGCCCCCTTGAGGGGTGGAGGCGGCGGTTCCCTTGGGCTCGACATGTCGCGGCGCCGGGGGTCTTCTGACAGACGGCTTCAGAGGGCACTCATAACGCGTGTGGCCCGGCCTGCCACATCGGAAACAGTGTCCGTCCCGCCACGGGCAGCTCGTCATGAGGTGTGCGTTGCCGCATATGACGCACGGTTTCTGTGGCCTAGGTCTCTCCTCCGTCGCCTGCCCGAGGTTCTGCCCGGCTCTCGGGCGTTTGCTCGCCCGGCCCCTCCGATGGGGGTCCCCGGCCGACTCGGGGTAAGAGTATTCCTGCCGGGCGCGCTCTACGTTGGTGTGCACGGTCAGGTTAGTAGCCTCCTGGACGGTGGGAGGGCCCGTCGGCGGCATCCCGGGAGGGGCAACGCCTCTGCTGCCGCCCCGGAATCGGTCGACGCCCTCGAGTTCCTGTGTCAGCATGCTCAGGCGCTCCGCGAGAGTCAGCAGTTGCCCAGCCACGTCGCGCAGCTGGTTGCGGAGCAGGCGATTGGCTTCGTCGGCGATGTCCATTTCCGTCGTCGGTTGCTTGCTGAGTCGGCCCTCTATCTGAATGTACACAAAGAAGGTCGGCTTTAGTCTTTGCTAATAAGCAACGGCACATCGAACCACTTAGCGAGGGAAAGGACTCGGACTCTGACTCTGCGTCCCCGGCCGATGATCTAGTACGGGCCATGTCTATCATACGCCACAAGAGTCAACCCTAGACCACCCTACTAACAACAACCATAAGGTGAAAGAAAGGACTCAACTTTTCCCCCCCCTCGGTCACTCACGTTCTACAGTCCTATGCCCTACCCATTTCATTTGTATGTAGGCATGTGAGGGTTGTCCACAGATGTCGGCACTAACTGTTGTGATTGAAAGAACTCTCTGATACCATTTAATCTGTCACGCCCCGGGGGTTTTGTTTTAGCGGAAACGATTCATAAAAGTTGAATATTTGATGTGTAAATTTTTTTTTGTTTTTTTTTTTTTAAAAAAAAAAAAAGAGAAACCCCTCTTCCCCGGCACGTGCCCAGACCCGCCACACATACATGGTCACTCTGCAAACGGGCAGAGTCTCCCCTGTACATGCACGGCGTAGCGTTCGGTACATGTTCTAACATGCGCAACCAATCAATCACAACAATCATTCACAACCAACCAGCATTCTAAACTGATAAAAGAAGATCACATGGCCGATCGGTTTGGAAAGGATAAATCCACAATTTTGAAAGAGCGCCTACCCGGCGCTTACGTTTTGAAAGCTAGTTTTCGAAGTCAGCATAAATCCACAGGGTTTTGAAACCAGTGCCCACCCGACACTTAGATTTTAAAGACGGTTTTCGCAATCCTTTCTTTGGCTTCTGCCTTTTTGGTTTTTAAATGGCCGATAGAAATAAAAGGGAAAATATTGCACCAGGGGCACTAAATGTAGCCCGTACCGACATCCATGCCGACCCCACGAGGGTATCGCGAACCACTCACATAACTACAAAGTAATGAAAAGCGAGAATAAAAGAGTAAATACAGTCCAGGGTCCCCAGCGACCCAGCTGCTCCTGTCCCGTCCTCACCACCGCCTACCTCTCTCCCCGTCTGGACCCTGTCACGAAGTGGGATGTCAGTGACGCAGAAATAGTAAAGCAGGAGAATATAGTAAAACAAACCGTGAAGACAACTGGAGCAACCACCCTCCCAAGGAGGAAAGGCAACCTGTACCCCTGCATCCTGTAATACCCGGACACGTCGGACAGCTAAACCGACGGCCCACACCGTACCTGCAGAAACCCGACCACGCCGGACAACTAAACCGACGGGTCGCACCGCTCGCACCTCGGCGCCTCAACCCCACCACTAATAAGGGGCCCCACTACGTCACCTCGTGGGTATACACGGGTCATAGACCACTTTTCCGGAAAAGCGCACCCTTTGCGGTGGCCAAACCGCGGGTGCGCGTGTGGCAACCTCGAGCCAAGTAACCGTAACCACCATCATGTCAGCATCATAATATGAATAACAAGAGTAATAAGGTAAATGAGGTAAAGTGCATAATCGAAAACAAGGTAATATTGCGCGCACTCGAAGGTGGCCCGCTGACATATAAGGGTTAAAAAAAGAATCACCGTCGGCAACCGACGCTAATCACTATAGCGAACCCACTAACATGCATAAGCTATCGCCCATCATTATTTAACCCCAGTACACTTAGAATAGACCCCGTCCAACATGATAGAATTTAGAGGCTAGGAATAAAGTAAGTACAACCCACCTGAATGTAGGCCGATCCCGGACTCCCACTAGCTACTGGGAGGCTGGTGCTGAGCAACTGGGCCCTGAATAATGAGATCTGGTCAGTAATAGACTCACACAAATCCTTCCCGACGATCCGACAGCAACGTAAAGCTTAAACGGGAGAATATCGCCGATTTATCGACCAAAGTCCGATTCCCGGTCAACGAGGACCTACGGAACCCTAACCCGATGCCTAGTAGATTTAAAAACACTATCTAAAGGCAGCTAATATGTCCAACTTACATTTTAGTCTAATATGTTCTTAGATTTGCATAACAACATTAATTTAATTGCCCGTTTCGGCTCGTTCTTGAAATCCGGGGGTCCAACGACGACGCCGTAAGTTTCAGCGCGTTCGTTACGTCGAGACGGAGGCCGTGCTCACAATATTTGGGCCGAGACCAGGCCCATTTACAAGTTGGCCCATAAACACAAGGGCTCCAAATTAGGAATGTTGCGGCTTAATATATACTTGATCTACAAGTGATCTAACTGGAGCATGGGGTTCAGTAATAACAGAGGAGTGGTGTGCTCACCTTGCACGCGTCGGAGGCCGGCCGGAGAGATGGCCGGAGCAGCACCCAAGTTTGGATCAAGGCTCGGTTTGGTGTTCTTGGAACGACAGTGGCTCGGGCCTAGAACCAAGGTGAGCATCAGTTAGAAGAGGTCCCCAGGAGGTCTCGGGTCCATGCGGGGTCGAGCCCCGGCGGCCGGAGGCGGCGGCGGCCGGAGCTAAGCCCGTAGTGGTGATTTCGGGTGCAAGGAATAAGTCCATGAAACCGGGGCCCTTTTTGACCCAAACTAAACAATGGGGAGCGAGAGGAGGTCATCTAGGTCTTACCTGGATGGTTGCCGGAGTCCCGAGTCGCCGGGGATCGCCGGAGCTAAACATGAAGGCAATTCGGGTGCGACTGTGGTGGCAAGAAACCCGACGTCAAGATCCTCATGCAACACGATGGAAAGACTCTAGAGGATCATAGGAGCCTACCTGAGTGGTTTCCGGGCGACCCGAGGCGGCGGCGTGGCGCGGCGGAGGAGCTCGGGAAAACCTCGATGGCCAACAATGGCGGATCTCCGGCGCGGCGGTCCGGGCCGGAGCAAGGTGGACCGAGCTGATCCCCACCCCACCAGGATGCTTCCAGCAGAGGTGGCCGGTATCGGGAAGCCGCGGCTGTGCCGGACGGCGACGATCGGCCGCGGTGCAAAAGTCTGGATTTCTAGGGCACTCTCGTGCGGGCCCGATCTTGATCCGATCGCCACTCGACTTCACGGAGAGGTTGCAGTCGATGAGAAGGAGCAACCCAACGGTGCTGATCGCCGGTTTATCGGTCGGATGCGGCGGCGCCCACGATCGGATGAGAAAAACGGTAATCCAGCGACAGCTCTTCCCGCCGGCGATCGGGGCGGCGGTGATGGCTGGGTCTGCACCCGAGGGGCGGCCTCGATATCAGGAGTGCTATAGTCGTAACCGAAAGCCGGAATAACAACAAAAATCCCAAGGATTCACCTTCGCCGGAATTCCAAGAAAATGAGGGGACGGCCGCGGCGGTGCACGGCGGCGGCTGGGTCCGAGGACACCTTGGCTCGAATGCGGCTTCAAGAGGGACCTCACCCGACTAGGTCTTGGACATCCCAGGCCTTCCTGAGTACTCTCTCCCCGAGTCACCCGAGATCCGAGTGTGCCTTGATCTTCTTCTCCGGCGACGTGGAGGCGGCGGCCGGCGCGGGGCTCCGTGGAATATGGCAGAGCGGAGGAGGTCTGTTAGGGCTGCGGCTATGGGTTGAGGGCTACGAGGGCTTTGGGAAACCCTGGCTCGAGGATGCGTGAATATATAGGGTTTTTGCAACTTTGCATTTTAGCCCTTCTAGCTTCAAGATTTCAACCCCAGTCCTTTACAGCATGCTTATCTCACCATTAAGTCCCTCTCCAATGCATGGCACGCCTTTCGAGGCAACCTATATAGGGTTTTAAGTGCAAAAACTGCATTTCTTGATGCATTTCATACTTTTCGAGAAGATCCGGTCGTCGGAACGGAAAATGGACTGCGCCATGACGTCCGGCTCGACGAGACCTATAGGGTAGCGACCTCTGATTTTCGCGAGACTGCCCGGATAAAATCTCGGTCCATAATAACACTATTCCGGAAAACAGTTTTCGCGCTTTTCGATGCCCTAGGGTCGTCAAACGGAATTTTCGACTGCGCCACTGCGTTCAGAACATCGAGACCGTTCGAAATGACTACCTGGATCACTATATTCGGATTCCGAACAGTGAATTAGTCAATGTTGTATTCGTCGGGTCTCGGAAACCAGGGTTACTGTTCATCTACAGTAACTCACTTACGTGCACTGTGCACAGAGGACACTGTTACATTGGTCGCGAGATTCGTCCACTTCTTAGTTGAATTCTGGGAGATCCGACCGTCAGATCGAAAGGTGCTGAATATGAATCTCGCTCAGTTCGACGAGACGATCGCAACGGTCAACTCGAATTTCCCAGATCATGTCCGGATTGGAAAGTAGCCTTTTTGTCTCGTGAAACGTGCAACTCGCACACTGGCAATTGACTAAATAAATCGACATAGGTCTTTTGAATTCAAAAACCAGGTCAAAAATTCACTTTTAGACTATTTATTAAAATAAAATATTTTGAGTTTTTACAACATCTATGTGATCTCATATTATTTTCAAGCACTTAAATTGTTTTCTTGATGGAATACAAATCGGTAATTCAATTATTTCAAAATCTGGATTTGTTTCAAGAAATTATTTGATTTTTGCTTTCGGCTACCGGTACGCAATCTGTGTTTTTGTTATATACCGGAACTGAGCTTTTATCTCTCTTTCTCTATGAACTAATGTTGTTAGTGATTTCCTTTTGTATAGTATGTTCACTGTTTGACAATTTGTGACAAAAAGGGGGAGAAGAGAAATGGGGGAGATGAGATCATCGAGATAGGGGGAGACGGAGATAAGATCATCGAGATAAAGAAAAGAGATGATGAAAAAGGAGCCGAAAAACAAAAAGAACCAAAAGGACGAATCAAATGTAGGATTTACATTTAATTTCTAACGACTAACGTTTGATTTTGTTTGGAGTTTTGTTTTGCAGGAATTACATCACTTTAAGACTCCAAGTCCTAAGTCATAGAGTTTGTTCTAAGACTGGTTCAATTGTAATTTTTGTTTATTGAATCTTTCACGCAAAGAAAGTCAATGTTTTGGTGATGACATTGAGTTTCGATTTTTTGGTTTAAGATGAGTGTCTTGAGCGTTTTATGTATTTTTGGGTTTTGTCACGAAATTGCCAAAGGGGGAGATTGTTACGGCTTTTTGTGTTGGCATATTTCGTGAGTTGAGTAGTTGAGTTGTTGAGTTGAGTCGGAGTCTTGAAGTGATCAGATTGTCAATCAGCAATTGAAGACTCAGAGAAGATTCAACAAGATCTCAAGTTGACACTCAGTGTTTTGAGTCTTGAAGATTGAAGTTGAAGAATTGTGGATCAATTACATCAATCTTAAGGAAAATGGATTCGGATTGATCAGGTACGTTTAACTAAATAATTATGGTGATCCGAATACATTTGAGTAGTTTAGAAACACTTGGATAAGTTTTCTTTGCTTAAAAATCAAAAACTGGACAAATTGGATGTTTCAGAATTTCTGATCCTGAACCGATCCGGATCAGAATTCCGATCCGGATCAGAATTCTGATCCGGATCAGAATTCCGATCTGGATCCCGAACCTTGTTTTTTCAGGAATTGCTGAAAAAAGACGACGATCAGGATCGCCGTAAATCCGATCCGGATTGTCGTGCGGGAAAATTTCTATTAAGCCAGTTTTTTATGCTTATCTATTTCCAAAGGTTTCTAAACTATAAATAGACATTTAGGGTTTCTCAAAAACTACCGATTAATTAATTAAACACTTGAGAGCAACCCTAGAGGCTAGGTTTTTATCGTTCTTCTTTATAGCCTCTTTTAGGTCAATTCGACGGTTCTTCCAAGATCTATCTTTTGTCGAATTGATCTAATCTTTGCTTAGAGATTTCTTCTACGGTTCCTCAATGAGAATCTAAGCAAAGGATCACCATCGAAGCCAATATTCTTACCGGCTGAGTTTGCGTCGTGGATTCGACGTGGCATCGTGGATTCGGTGTGCTAAAGGCGTTTCGTGGATTCGAAACGTGTGCTCGTGGATTCGAGTGGCGTTCGTGGATTCGAACGTGTGCAGTGGACGTGCAATCGGTGAGCGCAAGGTCCGAAGAAGTTGAAGAAGGGGTTTGAGTCCGTGGAGTCGGTAATCACCTTGTTATTCTTCTTTTCTTAGTGGATTGTTATTGCGTGTTGGTCCCGTGGTTTTTCTCCTGGATTGGAGTTTCCACGTATATCTCGGTGTGCTATTTTTATTTTCCGCATTGGTTTTAATTTTGCACTGAGATTTGGTTTTATAAGTATTAGACCTATTCACCCCCCCTCTAGTTGTTTGATAGTACCTATTTAGATCCGTGTGGATCCTTAATATATAAAAACCTACAAATTGGACTCAGTGCGGAATTTGGATTAAAAACGCCCTTCCGGATGCCTTCGACAAATTTTGGAATTAGAATTTGGCAAAACAGGCAGCGGATTTGGATTCAGCGCGCGAAAATGGTGAAAATGGGCTATTTACTTGTATTTTTCGGAGCCCGGATGACTTGGCACGATTTTTGAGGTTCGGTGGCACTGTTCCGGCGGCCGGAGAGGCGCCGGCGGCGATGGCTGGCGGCGGAGCGCGGCGGCGGGCGGAGGCGTAGCCGCTGGGTCCATCGCGGAAGCGTGCACCGGGCGCTGGCCACGTGGCGCCTCCCGATTGGCTGGCGCGGCAGGCGCGGTCCATGGAATGGCGCGGGTGCACGGTGGACCAGGAGCGGGACACGTAGCGGCTTTTGGCTGGCGGGCGCGCGTGCGCCGGGCGCGGGTGGTGTCGGCGGGACGCGTGGAAGGCCCTGGTGATTTCGAGCGTGCACAGTGTTGGGCCGGGCCCAACACTGTAGCGGCCCGAATGTTCCGGGCGCCCGGATTTTTGGGCCAAAAGTCCAAGTTCGGATTTTTCTCGGGCTGGGCCTATTTATTCCCTCTTTCACCTCTTGTGTGAGGCTCTTCTCGAGCTCCCCTGCCTTTGGACCCTTCACTAAAGTCGGAGATCTTCGTGTTGCGCATCTTCTGGCAGAGGCCCAGAATTTTTGGAAGCCGCGGCGTCGACGACTTCGGCATCGTAGCACAGAGCAACGATCGTTCATCGGAGGCCCGTTATCGTCGCTGTTTGGTCTAAAAGGTCCACAGAGCTACTCCGACGGTATTTTAGGACGATTTTTGTGGCGTTGGATTCACGAGAGGTACGTCTTCGACTTTCGTGTTGATCACCTTGCTGGATTCTGAATTCGTGGCACAGTTTTCGAGAGTTTTCTAAGCTAATGTTTGCTGGTGGAGTTTTTGGACAGCAGCCCCTTGCCGGAATTTTATCTCCGCGCTCGAGCGTCGGATCGAGATGAGCCTATACACTTTTTGCATCTACTCGTCGCGAGGATTACCATCGTATTTTTCCCGGATTTTTCTGAGGCTTGCCCGAAGGTATACTGTTTCCCCTTTTACTGTGCAGATTATTACAGTTGGATGGTTGTGAGTTTTTGCGCGCCTGTACTGTGGAATTTGTAACTCGGCCTACGGGGCTCGGAATTGGACGTGCAGGTACCCGTTTCGAAGGTCTCGACGCGACGATCGTAGTGATATTTTTATTGGAATTTTCAGGGCACTTTTAGCAGGTGAAATAATGGCATATTTGGGACTGATTTTCAGATCGTGTGTGTGTTTAGTTAATTTTTGGGAATAAAAATGTAACTTTGGACCTTGGTTTGTCTTGGTTTAAGCACTTCAGGTTTGCCTCTTCACCGACCTCAGGTTTGCCTTGGTTTAAGCACTTCAGGTGGGTAAGCATAATATTGGTAACTGTATAAGGAAATGATAGGGTTGTTATGGATGTTTGTGTTATGGTTAATGTAAGTACACATGTGGGAATGTCACCCCCCTATGACTGATAGCATGCAGAACTAATGTTCAACTGATATGAATGAGAGGTAAGCAGGGAATGGCCTAGATTTTGGGGACTGATGCATACCTGATCATGGTTCACGTTTGGTGAATTAGAGTCTTATCATATGACAGACGGTTATATTTATCCCACACTAGATGATATAGAGATCATGCATGTTCATGTATTGGCCTACTTGTGTGAGATTGGTATATCATAGTAGAAATACTTTAGTATGCTGTGTTATTTTATGTTTCACTCTCTTTCATCGTTTCTGAAGATAAAAGCATGCTTGTATGGACACGTAGTTAGGCCATCTTTTACTGCTGCACTACATATTGGAACTTGACTTAGGAGAAACCATGTTATTCCTTTTCTCCTTCTTGTTAGTCAGGCGGTCTATGTTGCTCGGGTGCGAGCAGGGGTCTGGGGCAGTGTAGCAAGGACATTGGTGTCAGGGACGGGTTGTGCTGGATTGCGGCTGGCAGGATTTTGGTGGTGACCGCGGACTTTGGGCGGTTGACCGGATAATTATTTATGTATCAGATTGGGTATTAGATTTTCCTCTAGTGGATGGAGTTTCCACTTATCGTTTACTGTTGTATCAGTTTGGGGATCGGGTTTCCCTTTAGTGGATGAGTTTTCCCACTTTGATCAGAGTCGTGATCCAGTCCTACTATATCGTGATACTTGTTACAGTGAGACTTGTTACAGTGATACTTTACTCGTATGGGTCGCTCCCCACGAGTGCCACTCCGGAGTAGGTGATTTATACATCGGCCAGTAAGTGCCAGACATTGACTATGGCCAGTGAGAGCCAGACCTTGAGTATCGGTCAGTGAGTACCGATTTGTTAGCAGATACTTGAGACAGTTTGAGCAGGCAGTGCCAGTTTTTACTGGTCCATTGATTGGGTTTATTCTGGCAGATACTTTTATTGTTACACTCGTGCCTGGGGGCCGAGTGGAGTCTAGTAGCTGTGATTAGACCAGTGTTAGTGTTGTTGGGAGCCGTTTGGGTTGACGGTGACCCCGTGTCGTTGAGAGTACTTCGACCGTTGTGTGAGATGTTGTGGATCTTTAGTCTATCCGTTCTGAGAGAGAGAGAGAGCATGGATTTTGACTATAGCCTGCATGAGCCACTACTCGATAGCGAGTTAGTCCGTTTGGACGCCTTGTAGGTGGGCGCAGGTTTGACTGGACCCGATGTGGCAGTCAGCTCGATTGGGTCGATTGAGCACCTCGTGTGCGAGTGATTGCACATCTTTATCAGAGTTTTTCCCCTTTTGAGCCTTTAGTTAGAGGCATGGTAGCTGTTGAGAGTCTCCAGCCTTCTTGTTCAGTTCTTACTGCATTAGTTATTTTCTTGCCTCTAGAGGACTTGGTGGGCAGACCGTCGGGCTGGCGGTGGTACCCACTGAGAACTCCCTTTTTGGTGTAGTTCTCACGCCCATTGGGGTTTCCCCCCCCCTTTTTCCTTCCTCTCCTTTGTTTTGCAGAGTCTTAGCGGGTGTTGCCGATTCTGCGGTTGTTGATCGAGGCGAGGGAGTTGCGTGCTAGATCCCTACTCGTCGTTGGAGAGTAGCGGTACCCCCTTCAGAGGAGAGCTTTAGTAGATTAGCTATTTTATTTTCCACTTTTGAGAGACTGATGTAGTGAGGTTATGATATGTATTGAGAGCCTGTACACTGATGTATTTATTGGAAATACCTCCCTGTTGAGTTCTGGGTTTTGTATCTGAGGAAATTATATGATTATCATTTATGGGAGATGAATATTGTATCATTATTCCAGTTGTACAGATGGTTGGTTTTAGTTTTACAGCACTTTTATTTTATAGCTCTGATATCTGTTTAGCTGTAGCCCTTTCTTGCAAGTAGGACGCTTCGCCTATGCGGGATTTTGCATAGGTGGCGGATCTGTTGGCGAGCCCGGGTCGCAGTTTCGACTCCGGGGTGTGACAGATTAGGTTACAGGGTTTTTGTCACGATAATAAGTTTTGGGTTCCGTTTTTGCGACATGGTGCGTCCGGTTTGATTTATCGTTCTTTTTGGGGACTTCTGTAGGTCCAGGTGCTAAGCGGGAGAGTGTCAAAGTTCAAGGTGTCCCGATCGTCACGCAACAAGGTGGGTACTCTCGCAATAAGTGCGGTATGTCATTATAACAAGTATAATAACAAGTCTAATAAAGTAGATAAGATGTATCAACTGTTTAAACCCATCGCATGAGTATTTCCTGTTTCTTCCATTATTAACTGTGGCAACTAAGTGTCGCGGTGATTGTTACACGCCGGTTTCGGCTATCATGTTCTTAGATGCTTACACGCACACCAGCGGTTTGGCCACCGATTGGGTGTACTTTTCCGAAATCATGGTACGTTGACCCGTGTACCCCACGAAAGTAAAGGTGTCGAGTGGGGACCCCTCGCGCTCACTATAGGTGCAGCACTAGCACCGTGGAGGGGTTAAAGGCATCACGCAAGCAAAGTAATTGTTCACGAGGGGGGTCTTTAGACCTTCCGACAGGTATCTTGTAATTAAATCAAGGAATGTGGTGACTCATGAGGGGAAAAGCGAAAGGTTCCGGTATATTCGGTTTGCTTTAAAAATACTTTTATTACTTTGATTGTCACGCCCCGGGGTCGAAACTGCGACCCGGGCTCGCTAACAGATCCGCCATCTGTACGGAAACTGCCGTACAGACGAAGCGTCTAGCCTGCAAAAGACAAAACTACAGCTACACAGATATCAGAGCGGATAAAAAGCTGTACTATAAATTTTTTTCTCAACTACAAGTTGCTACAACTCATAGCCTATCTCCCAAAATCAGCTGATACAAAAAGAAGTCCACCTATACAACATCTACGAATCCAAAAAGGGAGATAGCTAACAAGAACATAACCCACTCCCACAATCCGGGATGGTACATCTACCTCTCTCTAAAGTAACAATGCTGGTAGGGAACTATCACGCGACTCCCTGTCCTCGGTCCGTCCAGTCAAGCACAGCAGGCACGGAAGAAAGCCTCAGCAACCTGTCACCGACAGAGGGTGTGAGAACTACATCCTACAGTAGTTCTCAGTGGGTACCGTCTCCAAGAACCACGGTCTGCCCACTAAGTCTACCAGAGGCATAAGATAGAGAAAAGACTGATAATAAGATAAATAAGCTGGAAAAGAATCTACAGCTATCATGCCTCTATCTACTATGCTCAATAAGAAGAGACTATGGATGATGGAATGCAGTCACTCACTGCTGACAATATGTCACAAGTACTAAGCCCAAGACGCTCTACTATGACACATGCTACACCATCACACTCCCAGTGTATCTCAAATCTCAGCGACTGCCCACCCGGGTCCAGTCGAGTCAAGCCTGCGCCCCCTGGTGTATCAACCAGGGTGTCCCAACGGACAAACTCGGTATCTCACACAGTGACCCCATGGTAGCACGGCCAGGGGTATCAAGCGACCACTAGTATATGAACTAGGCGCATCGTCGCAGCCTCGTCAGGCTCGGTATCATCATCGCAGCCTCATCAGGCTCGGAATCATCAACGCACCCGGGGCGTGGTTCGAGGGGTGCGACCCCACCGAACTCAAGTATCTCATCAGTATCACTGTCTCACAAGTGGCTCCTGCAGGCTGTGGTCCTCGATCAAACAGATCGGTATCTCGATGCTCAAAGCACAAACTCAGTCGGAGAACCCTCCACGACTCAATCTCACAACACTGACCCGCTCAAAGAAAGTACTACACAGCTGGGACCACCGTCTCTCCCACGGCTCCCACAACACAACTCCACTGAACTCAACACTCATCTCACGGCCGGAGCTACTCTACGGCCAGATCTACGAAGGGTCCGAAACCCAGGGAGACTAACATCTACGTCCCCAAGAGAGAAAGCAGCCCTTAGAACCCAGATCACTCGAATCCGCTCGGGTGGATAAGTTTATAAGAAACCATGTCATTTATTTCAGAAAATCATTCGATCTGAGAGAAAGCCATCTTTATAATGATTTTTAGTCTTTTTTTAAGAAAACCCTTTGAAATCAAGTTTTATGCCCAAGCCTCGAAAAGCTGATGCCTTCGTCCCAACGGACGAGAACCGACTCAGACCACCTTGCGAGGCTTGGAAGAAACATTGGCTGACTAAAATCATGTATTTATCCAAAAAGGTTCTGGGTTCAAGGTCCTGCTAACACACGTGCACCACGATCCCAACCTGGTGGTGACGAGAAGAACAGTGGAAAGGAAAACCCCCGGGACCACCGTTTATCTGAAACGGCTCCCCAAAATGCTAACACTGGCCTAACCCAGCCCCCAGACCCCACTCGGCCCCCCGGGCCCAAGTGCAACACCCGTCCCACAACACTCTGACCACTCGGCCCACTACCCGGGCGAGGAAACTCTAAGTCCCGAAGGATATGAAAAGTGCGGGATGTCTAAAGCATAAAGGAACCTAGCCCAAATTAAGGTTCACAAATGGTCTGGTCAAACTCATGCACATATGACGGGGGTGCTAGTTAAGTTCCAAGAAAAACACTTAAACTAGCATGCAATCCTAACACATTAGAATTAGAAGGAAGTCCGAAGACTTGGAGAGAAAACCAACCCACCTCAGAAAGCCACCAATTGCTCGTCGACACTTGCAATTGGCTCAGCGGGCTTACCTGGCCTCCAAGGGGTCCGCACGCAACACGAAGCCCGATGCCAGAATCCGCCCGCGAAACGGAGCACGCAGCGACCAACCACACGACCGCGCGCCCCACGGAACAAAAACCGCACCGCACGCTGCCAGAAGCGAAGAAATCGCAAAATCAATCCACACAGTCAAAACCGAGCATCCGATGGCGAAAAACAGCTTCCGTCGGCGAAAACAGCCTCCGTCAGCGAAAACCAGCGCCCGACGGCGAAAAACAGCTTCCGTCGGCGAAAACAGCCTCCGTCAGCGAAAACCAGCGCCCGACGGCGAAAAACAGCTTCCGTCGGCGAAAACAGCGCCCGACGGCGAAAAACAGCACGCGGCGGCGAAAAACAGCTCCGTCGGCGAAAAACAGCGCCCGACGGCGAAAAACAGCACGCGGCGGCGAAAAACAGCTCCGTCGGCGAAAAACAGCGCCCGACGGCGAAAAACAGCACGCGGCGGCGAAAAACAGCTCCGTCGGCGAAAACCAGCGCCCGACGGCGAAAAACAGCACGCGGCGGCGAAAAACAGCTCCGTCGGCGAAAAACAGCGCCCGACGGCGAAAAACAGCTCCGTCGGCGAAAAACAGCGCCCGACGGCGAAAAACCGCTCAAAAAATAGCTTTGCGAAAATCCTGCGAAAACCGCTCGCGAAAAACTGCCAGAAATCTGCTCGACGGCGAAAAAGCAGCAGCCGACGGCGAAAAACAGCGGCCGCCGGCGACCCACGGGCTCCGACGGCGAAAACACGGCGCCGGCACGCAAACCGAGGAGTCGCCCGCCGTCCGGGAGCACGCCGCGCGGCGAAAACCCAGCCGTGCGACGAGGGAGGCCCACCGCGCGGCACCAAGCCAAACCGCGCGGCGCAGGGCCTGCTGCGCGACGCTGGAGCGCGTCGCGCAGTGCCCCAGCGGCGCTGCGCGCGGCCGCGCGCAGCCCGCCGCGCGCGCGCGGCCGCTGCGCGCAGCCCGCAGCGCTGCGCGCAGCAGCGCGCGCCCGCGCGCCCGCGCAGGCCCGCGCACGCCTGCGCGCGGCCCGCGCAGGCCCGCGCAGGCCCGCGCAGGCCCGCGCGCGGCCCTGCCGCGCGCGGCCATGCCGCGCGCACCTGCGCGCGGCCAAGCGGTGCCGCGCGCACCTGCGCGCGGCCCTGCCGCGCGCACCTGCGCGCGGCCCTGCCGCGCGCGCCCGCGCGCGGCCATGCTGCGCGCACCTGCGCGCGGCCAAGCGGTGCCGCGCGCACCTGCGCGCGGCCCTGCCGCGCGCGCCCGTGCGCGGCCATGCCGCGCGCACCTGCGCGCGGCCCTGCCACGCGCGCTCGCGCGCGGCCAGGCAGCGCCGCGCGCGCCTGCGCGCGGCCCTGCCGCGCGCGCCTGCGCGCGGCCAGGCAGGGCCTGCCGCGCGCGCCTGCGCGCGGCCAGGCAGCGCCGCGTGCAGCACTTTGCTGCACGCGGCGCCGCGCCCAGCGGCACCTCGCCGCAGGGTGCTGCCAATAGCAGCACCCTGGCGCCGCGCGTGCGCCGTTGCGCGCGCGCGCGGCCGCCGGCGACGGCGAAACCCAGAATTTCCGGAAAAAAACTCCAATAATCCGAAAAATCCCAAAAAATCCGATTTTGCCAAATAAAAAACCAATTAAAGTCCCAAAGCTCAAAAAAACTGCATAAACCTCAAAAAATCCCAAAATCAGAATTTTACTTACCTCGTTGCCGCTCGCCGCACGCCCACGAGCTTCGCACGGCCTCCAACGGCGAGTCCAAAAAAATCCACGAAGCTCCAATCCCTTTTCTTTCTTCTTCTTCTTCCTTCTCCTCTCTTTTCTTTTCCTTTCTTTCTCTTTTCCTTTCTTTCTCTTTTCCTGCTGCAGAGGGTGGAGGTGGAGCCCTTTATATAAAGCATAAAGCTTTATAATTAATTAACTAATTAATTAATTCCAATAATTCCAACTCCAACTCACTTTTTGCCTTCGGGCTCTCCGCCGCTGCCCGGAACTTCCCGAACTCCGCTGTAAATCGAAAATACACGCGCTCACAGCTTTTTCTCTCCAAAAAGCTCATCCGTTGAGGCGGGGTGCTCAAATCAATTACCGGCTCCAAAATTGCCAGTTCCAACTCACTTTTTGCCTCCGGGTCCCCCGCGTCAGTCCGGAACCTCCCGAACCTCGCTGTAAATCAAAAGTACGCGTGTCCACAGCTTTTTCTCTTCAAAAAGCTCGTCCGTTGAGTCGGGGTGCTCAAATCAATTACCGGCTCCAAAATTGCCAGTTCCGACTCACTTTTTGACTCCGGGTCCTCCGCGTCAGTCCGGAACCTCCCGAACCTCGCTGTAAATCAAAAGTACACGTGTCCACAGCTTTTTCTCTTCAAAAAGCTCGTCCGTTGAGTCGGGGTGCTCAAATCAATTACCGGCTCCAAAATTGCCAGTTCCGACTCACTTTTTGACTCCGGGTCCTCCGCGTCAGTCCGGAACCTCCCGAACCTCGCTGTAATCTGAAAGTACACCTGTTCCAAGTGTTCCTGAATTTCCGGCGCTCCACGGTGAAGTCGGAAATTTCCAATCTCATCCCCAATCGGCCTACAAAGCCCGGAAAAACCCCGAATCGAGCTGGAGCTTCCGCGTTGATCCGAATCAACTCGGCATCAACAGTAACCTCAAATGCAACATGCCCAAGGCAACTCTCTGCTCCAAGTCATCTGTGTGGTCGGCGCGCTATCCAAAGTCCCGGTACTCTACATTGATCATCTACTTTATTTGTCACTGACTTTCCCACACTGTGACAGGTCAGACTAGGTGTAGTAGCCGGGACGATGGTGAGGCAGCGTCTAGAGAACATTAGCCATATGAGGCTTTACTCCGTCGTTTCTTGTTGGGTTATCTCATTTCCTTTCTTGTTTAACTGTTTAGTTTCATTTGCTTGATTGTGGATCATTATGGATGTTGGATTGATAATTAGTTTGGTATTGTGGATTTGATATACTATTATGAATTTATATGCGGCATGTTTTACACTAAACAAAAGTGTTTCGAAAATGCTTTCCAAAACCAAGTGTCGTGTGGGCACTATCTTGAAAACCTCTGGATTTATCCTTTCAAAAGATGTAGCCGCCTAAGTGAGACTCGCGGAATCACTTTGGGAAATTAGGTGTTATTTAGACACCGTTCGTAAATCCGCAGTCTTATCTTGATGCTGTGAATGAAATCTTAAGTTTATGGATAAATGTAGTACTCTCCATCAATGTATTCATTGTGACTGTGTGGTTAAAGAATAATGTTGTAAATGCGACGCCGTGCATATACAAAGGAGACTCTGTCCGTTTAAAGAGTGAATTTGTATATGTGGAGGGTCTGACGCGCACCGGCAGGAGGGGTTGTTAAAAATATATATATATGTACGTTTTCCGCTAATCCTTAAACCTCCGAGGCCTGACACGCCGCCCGCGCGGGCCTGCGCCCACGCGGGGCGTTCTGCCGCCGCGGCGCCACGCGGGCATGCGCCCACGCGGGGCCTTGCTGCCGTCGCGCCGCCGCCCGCGCAGGGCGATCCTCTGCCGCGCTGCCGCCCGCGCGGGGCGTTCTGCCGTCGCGCCGCGCCCCGCCGCTACCGCTGCTGCTGCCGCGGCCCCGTCGTGCCGCCGCCACTCGTCTCCTTTGTTTTTCGCCGCAAACGTTCGTGCCCCGGCTTTACTTATCTATTTTGAGTCATTCGAGTGTCGAGTCTTCGCATATAATCTTTGGTTATAACTGTTGTTTTATCTGGGGACTCCATAGGTCGGGGTGTCGTTCGGGGGCCGTGAGTCAACCTCAGGTGTTCCGACCAAACGCTATCTAGGTGGGTATCTTCTCTGTTATCTCTGGAATTCAGTATTTCATATTATGTTTACGCATGAGCATAACAATACATACATCGTGATCCCAACTAACCCCCATTTTACACATGCATCTTTATTACCACTATCTATGGCGACCGAGGGTCGCACTGTCTTACAACACACATGATCCTTAATTTGTGAGCCCATGGTTGCTTGCACGCACACCGGCGGTTTGGCCACCGCACTGGTGTATTTTTTCGGAAAGATGACACGTTGGCCCGTGTACCCCACGACTAGTGATGATGGGGACCCCTCGCGGTTACTCAGGGGTCGCACGAGTTTCCGTGGAGGGGTTATAAGCAACATATGACATATATTTATAATAAGAAAACCCTAATCCTAATTCTAATCCTAATCGAATCCTAATCCGATTGGATTATCCATTATCCTTAAGTTAGTTTCAATATGAATCGAATCTGAATCCTAATTCGATTCGTGTGTAACATTTATACATAAGTTCTCAAAATATTTACTAACGATTAGTAAATACACCATGCAACTTTTGCACTTAAATACCTCTAATTTACAATAATTGCAAATTAGTCCTTTTACTAATAAATTAGTAAACTTTAGTATTGTGCTTATAATTAATCCATTCTATAAACTTCTTTATCATCTCCATAATATCGATCATGCGCGATTTCTTATGTGTGTGACCTTATAGGTTCAATTCTGTATGGTAGTGAGATATGATGTGATCCCCATCGGCATCATCATCGAAACTCTTTTTGATGGATCAAACACTTTTGATTCTTCCCTTATATAATAATTATTCGCCTATAATTATTCTTATTGGTTCCCACAATCCACCAGTGACGCCTAGCAGTATATAGTGGCAATCCAGTCAGAAGTGAATATTGGATTGAACCTCTAGGTGCAGTTACCGTACAATGCAATCCTTCTATCGCATAGTCCCAACTGAGTGGAGGTCATGGAATACTCGTCAAACCCCATCACCCGTTATATGACAAATTTGATAGGACAGAAGCTCATATGGTTACTCTTGGAAACACCTTTCCATAAACCATATTACCCCGGCCGAGGATTTCTGAGCTTTGCCTTACAAATAGCATAGGACTAATTATCTCTCTACCGAGAGCGATAGATCCCCTGTAAACAAACACCCATTCCTAATATGAACCGACTGCAGCCAACATATACTACTAAGACCCATGACTAGGATCAGAGTTTATTGCATAGTCAAACTACAGTAGCCTCATATTGAATGGCCGTGGTGTCGCAGGTCTAAGGATCAGTTGTACCACTGCAACATCGAATCAGTTACTGACGAATGAGTAGACATCCATGTAACTATTCGTAATTGGTCACGCTCAGTGCCCTTGTTCTCTAACAACCACCTGCACGTTCGCTCCAGTGTCTCCACACTGATGACTTGAGACTTGTCATCCTAAAAGAGAGCGGCACATACATCAATCTTACCGAATCAATCATCGTCCCCATGATGATCCTCCGATTGAGAGCATTTATGACTTAATCACCAATAATATGTATCTCAAATTCTTAACTGTTAAGAATATACATTATCATCTCATTAATTCAAAGGACGATTCATGGACACATTAAACATGAATGGCATAAAATGCCCAAATAATAATAAAGATCAAGTACAAATATGTCCCATATAAAAAAATGCGTCAGCCTGATAGGCTTTTGGGGCATACAACTAACAATCTCCCACTTGCACTAAAGCCAATCAGTCATGTATCTAATGCCCATCTTCTCAAGATGAGTCTCTAGTTTCTGCTGAGTCAAAGCCTTAGTTAGCGGGTCCGCCACGTTATCTGCGGAGGCAACCTTCCGCACTTCAATATGTTTATCTTTGATGTACTCTCTGATCTTGTGATACTGCCACTCAATATGTTTGGATTTCTGATGAGATCTCGGCTCCTTAGCTAATGCTACGGCGCTATTATTATCACAATATAGTGGCAGGGGATCCCTACTAGAGGGAACCACGCCAAGCTCAGTGATAAATTTCTTGATCGAAACAGCTTCCTTGGCAGCTTCAGATGCAGCGATGTACTCCGCCTCCATAGTAGAATCAGCAATCGTCTCTTGTTTAGAACTCTTCCAAACTATTGACTCACCATTGCAAATAAATAGATACCCAGACGTAGACTTTCTATCGTCTATATCAGACATAAAGTCTGAATCTGTATAGCCATTAACTTTGAGTTCTCCACCTCCAAGAACCAAGAACATATCCTTTGTTCTTCTCAAGTACTTAAGGATATTCTTTACCGCTACCCAATGCTCTTCTCCTGGGTTCGACTGATATCGACTAGTGACGCTCACAGCCTGTGCTATATCAGGTCGAGTACATAGCATCGCATACATTAAACTCCCTATTGCGAAAGCATAAGGGATCCTGCTCATGCGATTTCTCTCTTCAGGTGTCTTAGGAGACATAGTCTTAGAGAGGTGAATTCCATGTCTTAGAGGTACCATACCCCTTTTGGAATTCTCCATGCTGAACCTTTTCAACACTTCATCTATGTACATAGCTTGCGATAAACCAATCAACTTCTTAGGTCTATTGTAGTGATCCGGCCTTTCGGGGTATTTTTGACTTACGTGTAGTCATTTAAGCCTTTAAGTGAAATAAAATTATTCAATTCTTAAAAGTTGGTCATTGTGGGGTGCTAGTATTTTTCTGCGATAGAGCGCGGAAAAAGAAAGCCGACGGTGCGATCGGATCTGAAATCCGATATCGGGATCCCCCGGAACGGGATTCAAAGTGATACGGTGATTAGTCATGCATCGGAATCCGTGCAAAATATCTTGCACCCGTTAGAGATAAGGTGGGTTATCTCGTAGGGAATAATTAATTAGTTAATTAATTATCCATGTGGGAAAATAGAATTCTCTTACGTACAAATTAAAAGGGGAATTAATTAAAGGGAATTAATTAAAGATTTAATACGAGCTATATAAGGGATCCCGATTAAAGAAAAGAAAAGAAAAGAAAGAAATAAAAACCCTAATCGGTGAGAAGAGAAAAAGAAAAGAAAAGACGGAACCCTAACCGGAGGAGAAAGGAGGAAAAGAAGGAGGAAGCGGAGGAACCCGATCGCCCTGATTCACGTGCCGGAGATCGGAGAACGAGACGCCATCGTCTACGGGGAGCGGATCCGGGTCTCCAACGCCGAAAGGAAACAAGATCGGTTCTTTAATTCCGATAGATTGAGGTTAGTGGTCGTTAATCTTTTTGTAGAATTAATCGGGGGTTTTCCATGTTCTCGTAAGGTCGTATTAATTAGTACATCGATCGCGGATTTTCGTCGGGTTTTGATCCATGTTTTATTCTCGATCTTGATCGAGGGTGATCGATGGTTTTTATCGAGTTTAATTGATGTTTTTTAGTCGGTTTCTTTTTATCGGACTTGGTCGAAAATTCGATCGGGGTTTCGATTTATGTTTTGGTTGTTCGTGGATCAACGGTTTAACCGTTAGATTTACCGCGGATTTATTCGGAGATTTTTGGGGATGTTTCGTTGGAACATAGTGGGTTAACGGGAGGCCGCCGCCGCCGTTGTTAAACGGGAGGCCGCCGCCGTCGTTAGCATGGTCGCGGGGTCTTCGCCGGAGTCGCACGGGAGCGAAAACGGAGAAGAAATCGCGAAACGGGAGCGAAAACGGCGAAGAAAACCGCGAAATTAGGGTTTACCGTGCTTGTCCGTACAGCACGGTCCACGGGTCCAGGCGAGCACCCGGTGCATGCCCGCAGCGTCGGAAGCACCAGACCCGGTGCACGGTTTCGTGCACCGGCCCGGCCCAAGGCGCGAGGTGCACGCCTCATGCGTGCACCCGGCGCACGCGCTTGCGGCCGAAGGGCAAGGACCCGGTGCACTCTAGGGTCGTGCACCGGCCCGGCCCGAGATGCGCGGTGCACGCCTCCTACGTGCACCCGGCGCATGCCGCCGCCGCCTGACGCCGTGAACCCGGTGCACGGTTGCCCCCGTGCACCAACCGACAGCCCGAAGTTCATTTGCTCCGTTTGAGTCCGTTTTTCCACCGTTTTGAGCGCCGTCTTCGCCGTTGGGATCACAATCTCCGCGGTTTTCTTGGCATGGCAACTTGGGATCTTTTTGGTCACTATTTTATTTTGTTGGGTGCCGATTTCGCCGACGCTCTGCGCCTCGACGAAATTGTCGGGGGCGTGCCGTCGGGTCTCTTCTCTCATCATTTTCGCCGCCGGGGCCTTCTTGGTCTAACCATTGACGTCCCGAGTGGGCTACCGGTTGAGGATTAAGTTTTGTTGGACTTTTCCGTCGAAAAGAGTAAATTGGGTCTTGTGTTTTCGGATGTTAGTACACGCTTTTGACTATAGTTATCCGTGCGGACTTTCTTTAGGTCCAGACGCGCAGCGGGGGTGCGCGAAGGATTCGGGTGTTCCGATCTCTCTTCAAATAGGTGGGTACGGTTGCTGTAAATACAACCAGTGCAGTAAGTGCATCTACCGTCATTAAAATGCTCTTAATTTATCTAACAAAGTAGATGGACAGTTTAACCTTTCGCATAATTGTGTTTTTATCTAACAATTGAAGCGGCTACGGTCGCGGTGCTCATGACACGCCGATCTCGGCAAATCCGTTTTCGGATGCTGCACGTACACAGGCGGATTGGCCTCCGCATGGGTGTACTTTTCCGGAAGAGTGGTCTCTTATGACCCGTGTTCCTCACAAAAGTGTGGGTGCCGTGAGGACCTCTTCGCGCCCGCTGAAAATAGCACACCAGCATCGCGAAGAGGTTAAAAGCATCAAAGTAGGTGTTTGCGCACGAGGGGAGACTTTAGTCTCTCCGACAAATATTCTGGGGTTGGTGCCCAATTTAATTGATAATTCTGGGGTTGGAGCCCAATTTAATTGATAAATCTGGGATTGGGGCCCAGCTTAATATGTGCAGGGTTTTAGCGAAATGGTTCCGGTGTATTCGGTTTGCTCCTTATTTCCTTATTGATATTAGACATCTACTTTGTTTGTCACTGACATTACCCACTCCGTGACAGGTGTTACGAGGTGCGTTAGCCGGGAGGGCGGTGAGACTGCGTCGCGAGGGACGTAGTCAGAACACTTGGTTTTTATTATCTCATTTCTCTTACGCTTAATTTAGTTAATTTGCTTGTGGGTCGTAATATTCGTGGACATGTATTACTTAGCGCTGTGGATGAGGTGTACTTTTATATTTCGGTTCGTTTGGTGATGTTTTCTTATGCGGCACGTTTTCATGATAAACCAAATGATTTCGAAAAGGTTTTCTCAAAATGAAGTGCCGTGTGGGCACGGGTTTTGCAACCGCTGGCTTTATCCTTTCTAAACACTGATGCCGCTTTAATATTCCGCTTGATGATGTATGTCTATTGTATGGTTGATGGTTGGTGTTTGATGTATGTTGTTGTAAATGAGACGCCGTGCATATACAAAGGAGACTCTGTCCGCGTGCAGGGAGAATTTGTGTATGTGGCGGTCTGGCACGCACCGGGGATGAGGTTTAAAATACCTTGTTAAGGAAGAAAAAAAAAAGATACTCGCAATTTTCCGCTTTGATAGACTCAAAAACCCCCGGGGGCGTGACAGATTAAATGGTATCAGAGAAAAACAACCATAACCATAGTAGACGTGATCCACATCCACAGTGTAGGGTACCACAAGCAAATTAGACATGAGATAACCAAGGTATAGGTGCGTAGTACGTGAGAGTACGGGGAAAAGGGAACGTAATGTAGGTGTAATCATAAGACAGGGTGTTAGGGTTATAACCTTAGGGTTAACGTGGTTTCTTTGTATTACAGCAGACAACGGCCAGGATCCGGCCACTGAGTGCTAACCATTTTCAATGGACAGGATGGATCCCGTAGCCGCAGCCAACCGCCTACTCCGCAACCAGCTACGCGACATAGCAGGGCAAATGCTAACTCTCACTGAGCGCCTAGGCATACTGACTAAGGATTTTGAGGGTGTCGACCGCATCCGGCAGGACGCCAGGGACGGCGCCTATCGGGGAATGCCGCCGGCAGGGTTCCCTACTTTTAACGAAGCGGTTATGTTGGCCCGGCGGGCAGAGCAAGAACTGGCCGAGACACGCGCTCGGCAGAGTTATCCCTATCCCAGTCCGGCAGAGGACCCTTTCCAGCAGGGCCCGGCACTCAAACGCCCGAGGACAAAGGGAAACTTTGGAAAGGCAATAAGAGGAGGATCCAAACCGCAGAGGAAGCCGTGTCCCATATGCAGTGGGGCGCATCAGGTGACTGACTGTCCATGGAGTCACGACCACTGCTACCGGTGTGGCAAACCAGGACACGCACGCTACGAGTGCCCACGGAAACCGGGCACCACCAGGCCTCCGGCACCGCGACCGGAGGGGACAGGGAAGACTGCTGCACCCGTTCCACAAGGGGGCCCCGCCCCGGAAGGCCAAGGAGGAGGACGTCCGGAGAAAGCGCGGAAGGACGAACCGACACCAGCAAGGGACGTGAAACCACCTCAGGGACCGTGCGTAATCTGCAAGGGTGCTCACCCGGTGGCAGAATGTACGTGGAGGTACCATTACTGCAACCAGTGCGGCTTACCGGACCACTCCCGTGCCTTCTGCCCTCAGAGGCCCACTTCCGCCGCCGCCGCGCCACCACAGCAGGAGGGACCAGAGAGTGCTGCGGCCCCCGTTCAGCCAAAGGATTCGCCTGACGACCAGTAATCCGCAGACTCCTCAGACGTCAAGTCCCTTCCCCAGCACGCCGTACGACGCTGGCCCAAGGGCTGTGGACGGGCTCCCCGGGATACTGCAGTGGAGGACGCGACGTCCCAGACCTAGTAACGGCAGGTAAATTTCTTTTGGTTTCACTTTTCCCTCTTAGATTAGGAGCACCGGTCACACCTTAGCTTTCTACCCCTGTTGGACTCTCTCTCTCTCTCTCGCTCCCTCTCTCTAGAATCCTTAAGTATTAGGCGAAGCCTCCCCCGGCCGATGTGCGCGGGCGAGCTTCGAAGCATAGGAGAACCTTGTGTACTCGAGGCCCGTTAAGGGCCATGCAAGGAATAAATAGGCTCCACCCTATGCCTTGCAGCCGAGAACCCAATGGGCCGATAGGTAGTTCAGGGCCGCTCCCCAGATAAGGATCAGCGGTCCCGTGGTAAGGGAATTTCCGGACGTGTTTCCGGCAGAGCTCCCCGGAGCGCCGCCGGAATGAGAAGTCGACTTCCCTATTGAACTACTTCCCGGCACCAAACCCATCACCAAGGCACCGTACAGGATGGCCTTCGCGGAGTTGAAGGAACTCAAGGCACAGTTTGAGGACCTTTTGGATAAGGGCTTCATCAGACCTAGCGCGTCACCCTGGGGCGCGCCCGTCCTGTTTGTGAGGAAGAAGGACGGAAGTCTCCGGTTGTGCATCAACTACCGGGAGATAAATAAGGTCACCGTTAAGAACAAGTACCCCCTGCCAAGGATCGACGACCTCTTCGACCAACTACAGGGGGCGACGGTGTTTTCAAAGATTGACCTGCAGTCGGGCTATCATCAGGTCCAGGTCAAGGGGGAGGACATCCCCAAAACGGCTTTTCGGACTCGCTACGGTCATTACGAATTTACAGTAATGCCGTTCGGGCTCACGAATGCCCCGGCGGTGTTCATGGACATGATGAACAGGGTATTCAAACCCTTCCTGGATTTATTCGTGGTGGTCTTCATCGACGATATCCTCATCTACTCCCGTACAGACGAGGAACATGAAGAACATCTACGCACAGTCCTCCAGACCCTACGGGAACAGAAACTCTACGCCAAACTCAAAAAGTGTGAGTTTTGGCTCCGAGAGGTTGGCTTCTTAGGGCACGTAATCTCAGCGGCTGGAGTCGCAGTCGATCCGAAGAAGATAGATTCGGTGACGGACTGGTCCCAACCAACGACGATGACGGAGGTTCGAAGCTTTCTAGGATTAGCCGGGTACTACCGGCGCTTCGTGGAGGGTTTCTCCAAGATAGCCACCCCCTTAAACCGCTTGACTAAAAAGGGGGAAAAGTTCATCTGGACGGACAAATGCCAGAGGAGCTTCGAGGAGCTCAAGGATAGATTGACGCGAGCCCCGATTCTCGCCCTGCCAGAACCAGGGGAGGATTATGAAGTGTACTGCGATGCATCGCGAAATGGACTGGGTGGAGTACTCATGCAACGGGGAAAGGTTATAGCCTATGCGTCAAGGCAGCTCAAGGAATACGAGCGAAACTATCCCGTGCACGATTTGGAACTCGCAGCGGTTGTGTTCGTCCTCAAGCTTTGGAGACACTACCTGTATGGAGCACACTGCAATGTGTACTCAGATCATAAAAGTCTTAAGTACCTTTTCACCCAAAAGGAGTTAAATTTGCGACAAAGACGGTGGCTCGAGCTACTGAAGGATTACGATTTAACGATCCACTACCACCCGGGAAAGGCAAATGTGGTGGCCGACGCCCTGAGCCGTAAGGGGCAGGCCGAGAAGGCAGGGGTAAGTGCCATCACCCAGCAAGATAGTCTGATTGCGGAATTTTCGCGATTTAGACTAGAAGTAGTACCAGCGGGTACAGTCGAACAACTTCTGACACTGGTGGTCAGACCTACCCTGCTTGACAGAATTCTCGAGGGGCAGTCGACTGATGACCAACTCCAGCTGGTGCGAAGTAGAGTAACTGCCGACCAAGAAGGTGATTTCACAGTAAACTCCGACGGCACGATACGATTTCGGGGACGAATCTGCGTGCCGGATCTACCGGAACTCAAAGAGGAAATCCTGCGGGAGGCGCATACCGCTCCATATACAGCGCATCCCGGGGGAACGAAGATGTATAAGGACGTCAAACAGACCTTCTGGTGGCCCAAAATGAAGGGTGACGTGACTCGGTTTGTGGTACACTGCCTGGTGTGCCAACGAGTGAAGGCCGAGCACCAGCGTCCAGCAGGAAAATTGCAACCCTTACCGGTGCCCGAGTGGAAATGGGACATGATTACCATGGATTTTGTGACCGGGTTCCCGAGATCGTCACAGGGACACGATGCAATATGGGTAATCGTGGACCGTTTGACGAAATCAGCCCACTTTCTGCCCATACACACGACGTGGGCGCGGGAACGACTTGCGCAAACCTACATCAACGAGATAGTAAGGTTGCATGGGGTGCCGACGTCCATCACGTCGGACAGGGACACGCGATTTGTGTCAAACTTTTGGCAGAGCCTGCAGCGAGCAATGGAAACTAAGTTGCACTTCAGTACGGCTTTTCACCCGCAGACCGATGGATAATCAGAGCGGGTGATACAAATTGTGGAGGACATGCTTCGAGCATGCGTTTTGGACCTGGGCGAAGGGTGGGCACGGTGTCTGCCCCTAGTGGAATTTGCCTACAATAACAGTTACCAGGCCAGCATTCAGATGGCACCATACGAGGCCCTGTACGGGCGCCGCTGTCGGTCTCCAATATGCTGGGACGACTTGGGTGAGCGTAAGTTTCTGGGCCCAGATCTGGTGGAGGAGACCGAAGCAAAGGTGCGATTGATTAGACAAAGACTACTGACCGCCCAGAGCAGACAGAAAGGCTATGCGGGCAACAGACGCCGAGACTTAGAGTTTATGGTGGGTGAACATGCGTTGCTCCGAGTTTCGCCTCCAAGGGGAACCGACGCTTCGGCATAAAGGGAAATTTAAGCCCGAGGTACGTAGGACCGTTCGAGATCCTAGAACGCATAGGACCGGTGGCGTACCGATTAGCCCTGCCGCCAAATCTCGAACGAGTCCATAACGTGTTCCACGTCTCAATGCTCCGGAAGTACCTAGCCGATCCCTCTCATGCCTTGGATGCCTCCACCATCGAGTTGCGAGAGGATTTAAGCGTCGAGGAGACGCCGGTGCGGATTTTGGCGAGAGAGGACAAGAAGTTGCGCAAACGTATAATCCCCTATGTAAAGGTCCAGTGGAGCAACCATGAAGAGCGCGAGGCGACTTGGGAACTGGAATCGAAGATGAGGGAATGTTTTCCCGAATTGATTAGTGGGGTTTGTATTTAAGTTTCGGGACGAAACTTTTTATAAAGTGTGAGTGGTGTAGTGATCCGGCCTTTCGGGGTATTTTTGACTTACGTGTAGTCATTTAAGCCTTTAAGTGAAATAAAATTATTCAATTCTTAAAAGTTGGCCATTGTGGGGTGCTAGTATTTTCTGCGATAGAGCGTGGAAAAAGAAAGCCGACGGTGCGATCGGATCCTGAAATCCGATATTGGGATCCCCCGGAACGGGATTCAAAGTGATACGGTGATTAGTCATGCATCGGAATCCGTGCAAAATATCTTGCACCCGTTAGAGATAAGGTGGGTTATCTCGTAGGGGATAATTAATTAGTTAATTAATTATCCATGTGGGAAAATAGAATTCTCTTACGTACAAATTAAAAGGGGAATTAATTAAAGGGAATTTATTAAAGATTTAATACGAGCTATATAAGGGATCCCGATTAAAGAAAAGAAAAGAAAAGAAAGAAATAAAAACCCTAATCGGTGAGAAGAGAAAAAGAAAAGAAAAGACAGAACCCTAACCGGAGGAGAAAGGAGGAAAAGAAGGAGGAAGCGGAGGAACCCGATCGCCCTGATTCACGTGCCGGAGATCGGAGAACGAGACGCCATCGTCTACGGGAGCGGATCCGGGTCTCCAACGCCGAAAGGAAACAAGATCGGTTCTTTAATTCCGATAGATTGAGGTTAGTGGTCGTTAATCCTTTTGTAGAATTAATCGGGGGTTTTCCGTGTTCTCGTAAGGTCGTATTAATTAGTACATCGATCGCGGATTTTCGTCGGGTTTTGATCCATGTTTTATTCTAGTTCTTGATCGAGGGTGATCGATGGTTTTTATCGAGTTTAATCGATGATTTTTAGTCGGTTTCTTTTTATCGGACTTGGTCGAAATTCGATCGGGGTTTCGATTTATGTTTTGGTTGTTCGTGGATCAACGGTTTAGCCGTTAGATTTACCGCGGATTTATTCGGAGATTTTTGGGGATGTTTCGTTGGAACATAGTGGGTTAACGGGAGGCCGCCGCCGCCGTTGTTAACGGGAGGCCGCCGCCGTCGTTACCATGGTCGCGGGGTCTTCGCCGGAGTCGCACGGGAGCGAAAACGGAGAATAAATCGCGAAACGGGAGCGAAAACGGCGAAGAAACCGCGAAATTAGGGTTTACTGTGCTTGTCCGTACAGCACGGTCACGGGTCCAGGCGAGCACCCGGTGCATGCCCGCAGCGTCGGAAGCACCAGACCCGGTGCACCGGTTTCGTGCACCGGCCCGGCCCAAGGCTCGCGGTGCACGCCTCATGCGTGCACCCGGCGCACGCGCTTGCGGCCGAAGGGCAAGGACCCGGTGCACTCTCGGTCGTGCACCGGCCCGGCCCGAGATGCGCGGTGCACGCCTCCTGCGTGCACCCGGCGCATGCCGCCGCCGCCTTACGCCGTGAACCGGTGCACGGTTGCCCCCGTGAACCAACCGACAGCCGAAGTTCATTTGCTCCATTTGAGTCCGTTTTTCCACCGTTTTGAGCGCCGTCCTTCGCCGTTGGGATCACAATCTCCGCGGTTTTCTTGGCATGGCAACTGGGATCTTTTTGGTCACTGTTTTATTTTGTTGGGTGCCGATTTCGCCGACGCTCCGCGCCTCGACGAAATTGTCGGGGGCGCGCCGTCGGGTCTCTTCTCTCATCATTTTCGCCGCCGGGGCCTTCTTGGTCCTAACCATTGACGTCCCGAGTGGGCTACCGGTTGAGGATTGAGTTTTGTTGGACTTTTCCGTCGAAAAGAGTAAATTGGGTCTTGTGTTTTCGGATGTTAGTACACGCTTTGACTATAGTTATCCGTGCGGACTTTCTTTAGGTCCAGACGCGCAGCGGGGGTGCGCGAAGGATTCGGGTGTTCCGATCTCTCTTCAAATAGGTGGGTACGGTTGTTGTAAATACAACCAGTGCAGTAAGTGCATCTATCGTCATTAAAATGCTCTTAATTTACTAACAAAGTAGATGGACAGTTTAACCTTTCGCATAATTGTGTTTTTATCTAACAATTGAAGCGGCTACGGTCGCGGTGCTCATGACACGCGATCTCGGCAAATCCGTTTTCGGATGCTGCACGTACACAGGCGGATTGGCCTCCGCATGGGTGTACTTTTCCGGAAGAGTGGTCTCTTTATGACCCGTGTTCCTCACAAAAGTGTGGGTGCCGTGAGGACCTCGTTCGTGCCCGCTGAAAATAGCACACCAGCACCGCGAAGAGGTTAAAAGCATCAAAGTAGGTGTTTGCGCACGAGGGGAGACTTTAGTCTCTCCGACAAATATTCTGGGGTTGTGCCCAATTTAATTGATAATTCTGGGGTTGGTGCCCAATTTAATTGAAAATCTGGGGTTGGGCCCAAAAAGCTAATATGTGCAGGGGTTTTAGCGAAATGGTTCCGGTGTATTCGGTTGCTCCTTATTTCCTTATTGATATTAGACATCTACTTTGTTTGTCACTGACATTACCCACCGTGACAGGTGTTACGAGGTGCGTTAGCCGGGAGGCGGTGAGACTGCGTCGCGAGGGACCGTAGTCAGAACACTTGGTTTTATTATCTCATTCTCTTACGCTTAATTTAGTTAATTTGCTTGTGGGTCGTAATATTCGTGGACATGTATTACTTAGCGCTGTGGATGAGGTGTACTTTTATATTTCGGTTCTTTTGGTGATGTTTTCTTATGCGGCACGTTTTCATGATAAACCAAATGACTTCGAAAAGGTTTCTCAAAACGAAGTGCGTGTGGGCAGGGTTTGCAACCGCTGGCTTTATCCTTTCTAAACACTGATGCCGTAATAT
>JAQNDB010001996.1:0-41578 GCA_029204045.2 Tillandsia leiboldiana
AAGTGTTTTTTCAATTGATCGGCCGTGCTCCCACGTTTTTGAGAAACCCTAAATGTCTATTTATAGTTCAGAAACCTTTGGAAAGAGATAAGAATCAAAACTTACCTTATCTGGAAATTTTCCGGACGGCGATCCGGATCGGATTTACTGTGATCCGGATCGTCGTAACGAGTCAGGCTATTCAGAAAAACAGGGTTCGGGATCCGGATTGAAATGCCCGATCCGGATCGTTCATATATTCCAGCAAAAACCCATGTTCGGGATCCGGATCGAAATGACCTTTGATCCGGATCGGATTTGCCAATGAACAAGCACCCTTCGGGATCCGGATTGGACTGTCTGATCCGGATCCTGAACATGTCCCATGTCCAGTTTTTGAACTTTATGCAATTAAAAATTCATCCAAGTGTTTCTACACTATAAGAAAGTATTCGGATCAACAAAATTATTTAGTTAACCATACCTGATCGTTTTGAATACTTTCTTCTTGAGATTGATGTAACTGATCCACAATTCTTCAACTTCAATCTTCAAGACACAAGACAATGAGTGTCAACTTGAGCTCTTGTTGAATCTTCTCTAAGTCTTTGGTTGCTGATTGACAATTTGATCCCTTTAAGACTCCGACTCAACTCACTGACTTGACTCACGAAATATGCCAACACCAAAATGCCGTAACACTATAACCGACATCCGGTCAACCGCCCAATATCCGCGGTCGCCGCCAAAACCCATAATCCACAATCCAGGCCCCGGCTACACTATCCCAAACCCCTGCTCAAACCCGAGCAACAAGAACCACCTGACTAACGAAAAGGAGAAAAGAAGCAAACAAGGTTTCTCCTAAGTCAAGTTCCAGCATGAAAGTGTAGCGATAAAAGATGGCCTATCTAGATGTCCATACAAGCATGCATATGTCCTCATGAAAGATAAAGATAGTGTGACAAATAATGGCTCCACATGTGTATCAATCATTAGCTCCGCATAGATATAACCATCATGCTAAATCATTGTCCAACCACACATGTTTAAAATTCACAATTTTTCCTCACCTAAATCATCCACCTGTGCATGTCATCTATCCTCAAGTAATACCTCTAACAGGATAAATCATATAGTCCCAATTAAATGTTCCATTCCACATGCAAGGTTAAGTGCTAACATAGCAATCCGTACAATCATGTATAAGTCCCAACCACTATCAGATTCCCACAAGCATGCAAGTCCCAATTACAATTATCAATCATGGATGTCCAAGAAGGATCTCTCTAATACTCCTAGTGGGTAAGTCAGAAAAGAGGGATAAAGCAACCACCCACCTGGACACGCGCAATCCATAGCTGTAAGACCTCCTCGCTGTCCAATAACCCTTTATCACGCCAAATGCTCAAACAGATAAACCGCCGCGATCGCTGTTCACAATTACCCCAAAAACATACACACAAATAAGCACACAAGTATCCGCCAACATGCTGTCCAGAATTCAGTCCCAATGATGCCCTGTTTTTACCTACGAGAAGTGCCCAGAAAATTCCAAGAAAAATACTCTCTCGAACCTCGCGACGAACCCGTCGAAACGAGTACCTGCACGCTCAAATCTGAGTTTCCTACACTGAGAAACAAATCCGACAAGGGAACCACCCCGAAATAAACTGCTCTCAAAAACTGTGGCACTAATTCCTGTAAACAGAGATTTCTCACCTTCGAAAAATATTCAGAAAATTCCAAGAAAATTTGGGGATATTCCTCGTGATGCGTAGATGTAAAACGCCTCCTGAATCACCCCAATCCGATGCCTGTGCGCGAAGATATCGCCGAAACACTGTGGTGCTGTCCAAAACTCCGCCCACAAAAATGGGTCAAAAGAAAGCTCGGGAAACTCCAAGATAAACTCGAAATGAGGGGAAACTCAAATCACAAAGATCGTAGCCCTACCTGTCGTGAATCCGACGGCGCAAGAATCGCCTCAATCGGAGGTCGGAGTAAGCCGGGGGAGTCCTCGCACCAAAATGCGACGAAGAAGATCACAAACGAACGAGCGTCGTGCCGTGCCATAAAAATAGTAACCTCGGGATGCGTAACGCAAAAAAATCCTGGAATCTGCAGATGGATCCGGCTCTGGGAGATGAAGAAATCTCGTGAAGGTGGCACTGTGAAAATCCGTGCAGAGAAGAAGTTCTTCAGTGTTGAACAGAGGCCTATTTAAAGGCTGGAAAAACAATTCAACTAATTCCCAAAATATCCCAAGTTTCGGGCGCTGGGGGTTTTCGGGAGGCTACAGTGTTGGGCCCGGCCCAACACTGTGCGCGCCCGAAAGTCCCTCGGGCCTCCACGTCGCCCCCGCAATAGCGGACAGCCGCGCTGGCCATCCCCTGCGCGACACGTGGACCAACGCGGCGACGACACGTGGCGGGCCCGAGCCCGGGAAAGCCCGGTCAGCGCGCCCACGTGCCGCCTGCGCCCGCCGCCTGCGCCCCCTGCCAGGCGCGAATCCCGAGGCACCCCGGTGCACCCCGTGGACCCAGCCTTCATGAGCCCGCCAACCACGATCAGACACGTGTCCCGCCGGTCCATGCACCACGCCCGCCTGCTCCGTGGTCCAAGTCCACTGCACCGACCAATCCCAACAAGCCACGTGTCCTACCCCTGGTGCACGACGGCCCGTGGACCGCGCGCCTGCCCGCGCGCCTGCCCGCGGCCGCTCCGCCTGTGACGCCCCACTTCCCACGGGGTCACCCATCCTAGAACTACTCTAGCTCTAGCACGCTTAACTCTCATGTTCCTCTTGGATCTTTCTACCATCCAGAATGCTATAGCCGGGTTAGAGATTTAGTCCTATTATATCATTTATATAGAGGACTAATCCAAATTCCGGAGGTGTCACATTCTTCCCCCCTTTAAGCCCTGACGTCCACGTCAGGCTCAAGCACACTCACAAGCACCAGGCGATGTGAGACTCGTCTCGCTAGCCTTAGCCGACCTTGTGAGGAGCTGCACTCCACTCACAACGGTCATTAGCCGGGGAGCCTCGCTCTACCCGCTATATAACCCTGGCTCAGCCGAGACTCATCTCACATTTCCGGCTGGTGAATGGCTCTGATACCAACTGTGACGCCCCACTTCCCAGGGGGTCACCCATCCTAGAACTACTCTAGCTCTAGCACGCTTAACTCTCATGTTCCTCTTGGATCTTGCTACCATCCAAAATGCTATAGCCGGGTTAGAGATTTAGTCCTATTATATCATTTATATAGAGGACTAATCCAAATTCCGGGGGTGTCACACCGCCGCCTGCCCGAGCCCGTCCGCCGTGCTCCGCCGCTGCCCGCCGCCGCCGCCGCTGCCCGCCGGCGGCCGGTGTTACTGCTCCGGCGTGAACAGTAACCAATGCGCAAAATATCAAGTAGGTAGTCCATTTTGACCGTTTTCGCGCGCTGAATCCGAATTTGATGTCCATTTTGCCAAATTCCAACTCCAAAATTTGCCGAAGGCATCCGGAAAGGTGTTCCTTGGTCCAAACTTCGCGCTGAGTCCATTTTTAATATCCGCTTCGCGCGAAACCACTTCTAAAGATCCGACGGAGTCCACTGATCACCCACGTGATCCATTAAGCCCGAAGTCCGCCACTTGTGTCCAATTGGTGCACGAACACCTCCAACACACAGTACAGGCTCTCCAGATGTCATCAATGACTCTACCACAGCTCTGCAGAGATCCAGGTCATCACATCCTCCCCCACTAAAGAAAGTTTCGTCCTCGAAACTAAAGTTATTCCTCAATCCGGAACCTCAACCAAGCAGAGGGGGTAAATATCCAACCATCCACCACTCAAGCTCCCAAGGCTGTCTAATACCTCCTCCAGAGACGCGATACAATCCTTGGGTCTCTAACTAGAACAAAGTAGAGGCGGGCATTCCAGAAAACCGCACCACCTCATCCAAGTACAGCTGGGCTAACCGCTCGAGCTACCAAGTAGTCTGCATCGGTGCAAGCATCCGCTCCTCCCAGGGCCCCGATAATCCAACCACCAAGTCCAAAGGCAAAAAGCTCAACGCGAGTACCACCGCACTCCCGGGGTATCCCACAACCACGCTAGCCAAAAAGGCTGCGCAGCCACGGCGGGACACCCGCCCCGCTCACAAAGTCGAAACCATAGAGGCAAAGATAGCCCCCGAGTAACCCCAGCACACCATCTACTTCAGGCCTAGCCCCTCCTAAGAGGACCGTCCTCGCGGCACAAATCAACCGCCGCGAAAAGAAGAAAACCGAGCCAGCCAAACCGTCCTAAGTACCAAATCCAAAACCCAAAACTAGTTTAAGACCATCAGGTCTACCGGTACTATCAAGGACTCAACTGCACCGGGCAGGACCAACAACACTCCCCTACAAGCCGAGGATCGAGAATACAAACCTTCCGAACACAAGGTAACCGTCCTACCCCTAACCAATGACTAGGATGCTCAAGTGCTAACAATGCAAAACCAATGCCGGTAAATAAAATAAAATAACAAAAATAATACCTGTCACCACAAGGTCGGCTGCTGTAAAGTCCTCTACCTGAGCGGCGTAGACCCGACCGCTCTGAGCCGGCGGCCGGTGATCCGCCGGGTAAAAAGAAGGTGATCTGCTCGCTGGAGCATAAAGCCGCTGAGCTGACAACTGCTGCTGAGGCGGAAAAGGAGCCGATGCTGATGAAGGTGCCGCTGAAGTCGAAAAGGGGCACGAAGCCCGAATGTGGCCTGGCTGTCCACACCTGTAACAACGACCCCACCTCTGATCACAGGTGTGCGACAAATGAGGTCCCCCACAGAATATACATCTGTCTCTGTCGCGAAGCCGTGGCTGTCCCGGCTGATGCTGTCCCTGTGTCTGATGCTGAGACTCCGGCTGCTGCTGCGATGGCCTCTGAGATCCACTAGGCTCTCGCTGATCCGCACGCCCACGGCTAGGTAACTGAGACCGCGACGATCTCCACATGCTAGCCTGTCCCTCGTCCTCGGGTACTGGTCGTTTCCTAACGGAACTCTGTGCGACCGTCCTGCCTCACCTCGCCACCACTGTGTCGCCTCTCTCCACCCATTCGGCATGCTCGACGGCCTCCTTAAGAGTCTGGAGTCGCTGTGCATGCACTAGGGTATAAATCTCGCTGCGGAGGCCTGCCTCGAATAACTCGACCTGGTGTGGCCCATCACGGGCGACAAAGGGCACGCAGTTAAGCAACTGTATGAACTCCTGATAGTAATCCTGAACCGGCCGATCGCCCTGCTGAAGGCTCTTCAAATCATCCTCCAGTTTCCTCTTCACGCTCGTCGGAAAATAGGTATCCAATACCATGCGCCGAAACTCAGACCAGGGTAACTGTCGAGAAATCTGAAAATCCCGTGGCTCCACTCGATGCCACCAAATATCTGCATCTCCATCTAGGCAGTGTACTACCATATGAACTCTGTACCTCGGGTCGATGAAGAAATCCCTGAAAATCTTCTCCATCGCTGACAACCGTGTGCCAACCTCCCACGGCTGCATGTCCCGCCCCGAGAATCTAGGCGGTCCGTGCTGACAAAACTTAACAAGTTTGTCAGCAATATCCTGCTCCTCGGCCGGGGTCAAAGGCTGGGCCACTCCCCGAGCCCCGCTACTCGATGATGGTGCCATCGGCACAAGTGGTACCACGGGTGGTGCCGAGGCCTCAAAAACTGTCGGAGGCGGCGCCTCTCTCTACGCCAGTAGCTGCTCAATCCGCTGCTCCTGCCGGCGGTTGGTCTCAGCCAGTTGGGCCACCAAGGCCCTCAACTCAGCAATCTCAGAAGGTCCAGCCTGTCCTGGCTCAACAGGGGGTGTAGGGGCACCCCCGGTAGGAATCCGACGTCGGGGAGGCATCTGCCACAAGAAACCACAAGTCAGCCACACAACCACACACGACCCAATCTAGCGAAAGTCAAGGACATCCCCCTATTTCTGTAACTTTATGTCGTCTGCAGCCAACATAACTGTCCCACAGAAAATAGGGTATGTCGATCCCTCTTCACTCTCTGGAAGAGTCAAAAACTAAATCACCGACTTTCGCAAAATGTCACGTCCCTCACGCCCTATCATCCTAGGGCTAAACAAAAGCCTAGGGTTTCCTAAGTCCCAACTGACCTATCCCTAAGCACTGATACCAACTAATCTGTCACGCCCCGAGTGTAAACAAGAACTCGGGCTCGTCTACAGATCCGCCGTGCACACGGAATTTTCCGCATACACGAAGTGCCGGTAACCTGCTCAAATAAAACAGATACAATAATAGAGCAATAAAACAGAGCTGAACTGAAAATACTACATCTCAGACTGAACTGGAAGTAAAAATACAAAATGACTGTAAAAATAAAGTACAAGTCTCACTCCCAGCTCACCACAAATATACAACCATCTGGCTAAAGCCAGACCCCAAAAGTAAAAGTACAACCGTCTGAGATAGGATACATAAGAGGTACCAGTCTAGCTACTCACTGTCAGGCTCACTGTCTAGCTACTTAGCCGTCCTCTCTCCTCTACCCGCCGCTGTATGCCCAGCAGCACCCGCAGAAGGCTCTACAAAACAAAGGAGAAGAAAAGAAAAAGAAGAATGGGGGTGAGAACTACTAGTGAACCAGTAGCCTCCCCTAGTGGGTAAAACCTCAAACTCTGACACACCCACTAGGTCTACCAGAGGCAAAAAGGGGGAAGAAGAGTGGTAAGTAAAAAGACTGCTGCAAAGGAAAATCTACCACTACTATGACTCTAAAAATGCAGTCCTAGACTGGAACAACCGTACGCAACAGTAACCAACCGTCCCAGATAAACCCAATCTGTACCGCCCTCATCATCGGGCAAATAAGCCGCGCCGATGTGATAGCAAAACTCCTGCTGCCGCCCTCATCATCGGGCAAATAAGCCGCGCCGATGTGATAGCTAAACTGTCCATAACTGTCTGGCCCCGGCCTCCGGAGGGGATCTCGAGGGGAGCGACCCACACGAGTAAAGCATCACCGGGCAATAACCGCGCCGGTGTGATAAGTAACAAAAGCAGGGCTGGATCACAACTATAAAGCCCCAGTGGAACACAACCCTCCACTAAAAGAAAACTGATTCCCAATCAGATGCAAAAGTAACCATCCGGTCAATCGCCCAATATCCGCGATTGCCGCAACACCCCAAAATCCACGACCAGGTCTCACAACCGACCTCCGGTCAACCGCCCTATATCCGCGGTCGCCGGAATAACCCACAATCACAATTATGTGCCACATCCAACATCTGGTCAACCGCCTACTATCCGCGGTTGCCACAAAACCCTCTAGTCCATAATCATGCCCTATCACCGATGTCCTATAACCGACATCCGGTCAACCGCCCAATATCCGCGGTCGCCGCCAAAACCCATAATCCACAATCCAGGCCCCGGCTACACTATCCCAAACCCCTGCTCAAACCCGAGCAACAAGAACCACCTGACTAACGAAAAGGAGAAAAGAAGCAAACAAGGTTTCTCCTAAGTCAAGTTCCAGCATGAAAGTGTAGCGATAAAAGATGGCCTATCTAGATGTCCATACAAGCATGCATATGTCCTCATGAAAGATAAAGATAGTGTGACAAATAATGGCTCCACATGTGTATCAATCATTAGCTCCACATAGATATAACCATCATGCTAAATCATTGTCCAACCACACATGTTTAAAATTCACAATTTTCCCTCACCTAAATCATCCACCTGTGCATGTCATCTATCCTCAAGTAATACCACTAACAGGATAAATCATATAGTCCCAATTAAATGTTCCATTCCACATGCAAGGTTAAGTGCTAACATAGAAATCCATACAATCATGTATAAGTCCCAACCACTATCAGATTCCCACAAGCATGCAAGTCCCAATTACAATTATCAATCATGGATGTCCAAGAAGGATCTCTCTAATACTCCTAGTGGGTAAGTCAGAAAAGAGGGATAAAGCAACCACCCACCTGGACACGCGCAATCCATAGCTGTAAGACCTCCTCGCTGTCCAATAACCCTTTATCACGCCAAATAATCATACAGATAAACCGCCGCGATCGCTGTTCACAATTACCCCAAAACATACACACAAATAAGCACACAAGTATCCGCCAACATGCTGTCCATAATTCAGTCCCAAAGATGCCCTATTTTTACCTACGAGAAGTGCCCAGAAAATTCCAAGAAAAATACTCTCACGATCCTCGCGACGAACCCGTCGAAACAAGTACCTGCACGCTCAAATCCGAGTTTCCTACACTGAGAAACAAATCCGACAAGGGAGCCACCCCGAAATAAACTGCTCTAAAAAACTGTGGCACTAATTCCTGTAAACAGAGATTTCTCACATTCGAAAAATATTCATAAAATTCCAAGAAAATTTGGGGATATTCCTCATGATGTGTAGATGCAAAACACCTTTAGAATCACCCCAATCCGATGCCTGTGCGCGAAGATATCGCCGAAACACTGTGGTGCTGTCCAAAACTCCGCCCACGAAAATGGGTCAAAAGACAGCTCGGGAAACTCCAAGATAAACTCGAAATGAGGGGAAACTCAAATCACGAAGATCGTAGCCCTACCTGTCGTGAATCCGACGGCGCAAGAATCGCCTCAATCGGAGGTCGGAGTAAGCCGGGGGAGTCCTCGCACCAAAATGCGACGAAGAAGATCACAAACGAACGAGCGTCGTGCCGCGCCATAAAAATGGTAACCTCGGGATGCGTAACGCAAAAAAATCCTGGAATCTGCAGATGGATCCGGCTCTGGGAGATGAAGAAATCTCGTGAAGGTGGCACTGTGAAAATGTAGCACTCGAGGAATTCAAGTGTGTTTGCGAGCGAGGAAGCAGATCTAAACCTCAGTGATTTGCATACCGGTGCGCGAATGGCACAGTTGCCGAAGCACAAATTCCGCCTTTCCGATCCGAGTCTGACCTCAGAAATCTGAGGTCGCCAGTGCGACCGTCTCATCGAATCGAGTGGAAATGGTATAGACCGTTTGCTGATCCGACGGTCGGATCGTCCGGAAATCAGCAAGGAAACTAGTGGGGCCCGCGACTTAAGTGAATAGTGTTTGAATAGTAACACCCTGATTTTTGTTTCTCGCGTTGGCCAGCGTCGCCGATCGACTGTCTGGAGTCCGAATATGATGATCCAGGTAGTCGATTTAAATGGCGTTGTCGATCCGAGCGCATTGGCGCAGACGAAATCTATGTTTGACGACCCTAGAGCCTCAAAAAGCATGAATTACAGTGGAAAATGCGACGTTTTGCACAATACACCCTATATTTTACGCTCCGTCTTGCGTGCTACTCTTAGGAGAGGGACCAAAGTGCGAGAAAGGTTGGCTGGGAGGGACTGGGCTCTAAACTTCAAGAGAAGAAGGGGTTAAATGCAATTGTGCAACATGCACTACTTATACATGCATTCGGGCTAGGGTTTCTTTTAAACCCTAACCCCGTAGCCCTTCCCCCCAGCCGCCAGCTCCAACGACTCCACCCTCTCTGCCGCACTCCCCGGAGGTAGCGCACCGGCCGCCGCCACCTCGTCGCCGGAGAAGAAGGAGAACTACATTCTCCTTCATCTCGGTTGAGAAAAATAAGAGGTTCTTCCTGAAGACCTTGGTGGCTCCGAGCTTCACCTGGAGGCTCCTCGGGGGCTGAGACACCAAGCTGAGGTGAACCCGACGTCAGCCGCCGCCGTGCGCTGCCGCGGGAGCATCCTTCCTCCTTCAGTTTTTCGGCGAGGTGAGTTCATGGAAGTTCTTACTTTGATTTGGCCCAAGGACCACTCCAATGGGTTCCTGACGTTGCATGGACCTCTTCTGTGAAGTGGGGGTGGTCGCCGTCGTCCCGATCACCGGCGGGAGCTGCCAGCCTCCGGAATTATTGTTTTTGGCCGATCGTGGGCGCCGCCTTCATCCGACCGTTGAACTCGAGATCAGAACCGGTGAAGCTCATCCTCTCGGTGACTGCAAGATGCCCAACAAGTTTGGTTGCCATCGGTTGAAGATCCGCGCCGCACGCGTCAGCCCTAGAATCGGGTTTTTCTTCCCGTTGGCCGATCTTCGCCGCCCAGCGCCGCCGCTCGTCCCCGTCGCCGGCCACCACCTCAGCAAGCTTCGTGGGGCTGGGGGGAAGCTTTTGGTCCAAGTTGCGCCGGCCCAGAAGCCGCCGGCCGGAATCCGCCATTAGAGGCCATCAAGCTCTATCGAGCTCCGCCGCCGCGCGTCGCTGTCGCCTCCAGACGTCGGACAACCGTACAGGTAAGCTCAGTTGATCTTTTTAAGGTGTCTCGTAGTGTTGCATGGAGTTTTTCACGTCGGGTTAATAACCTCTGTGGTTGCACCCTTGTGCCAGCCGAGCTCCACCTCCGGCCACCTCCGACACCTCCGGTCCCCGGCAACCTACCCAGGTAGGACATGAGTTTGATTTGCTGATGTTCCACCTTTTTGGTTTGGGCTGAGGGGCCCCTGTAACCGAGCTCTGGTCTTGCACCCGAATTTATTCAACTCGGGTTTGTTTCCGGCCGCCGGCGCCTGACCCAGCATGGACCAACCTGCTTCTGAGACCTATCTCTAACTGGTGCTCACCCTTGCTGCAGCCAGAGCAGGAGTTGCACTGGACCTTGGCCAAACCGAGCCTCTAGCCTTTGGTGGTGTTGCTCCGGCGACTTCTCCGGCCACCCTCCGGCGCGCCCCATGTGAGCACCACTGTTCTCTGTCCCTGCTTGATGCCATGCTCCAGTTGGTTTCTTATTGGGTCAAGTAAACATTAAGTTGTAGCATAGTGCAATTAGAGCCAAAGGAGTTTATGGGGCAACTTTGTAAATGGGCCTTGTGCTGGCCTAAGCCTGTGAGCACGAGCTTCGTTGCGTCGAAGCCTACGCGCTGAAACTTACGGCGCTGTCTAAAGCTTCCTGGTTTGGAAGAACGAGTGAAAACAGCGGTTAAAAAGGGGTATTTATAGCAATATTTCAATAGGGGAATTTATGATTTGGTCCATGTCTGCCCGAACATCAAAATTATGATGTTTAAGGACAGCAGGTGTAGTTGGACGATATTTGGATATTTTTGTTTGACCGTTGGAGGGTCAGTGAATTTTCGAGAATTTCGGTTTAAGCCTAGTCTCGGCTAAGTTCCCCGTATTAGCGACATATTATTGTAGTGTTGCCGGGATGGGTATGAGTGAGTCTTATTCTGATCACAGTTTCTGTTCAGGGCCCAGCGATTCAGCACCAGTCTAGTCTGGCGGGAGTTCGGGATCAGCCTACATTCGGGGGGCTTGTTCGACTGACTTCGAGGTGGGTTTTTCTTTGAGACTTAGCATAGAATCAGTATTGTCGAAAAGTTACTAATTGCATGTTATCGGAACTAATGCTGACGGTCTCTAGTGTTTGTGATATTACCCTTTATATTGGTTACTATGCTCGTAGTTGCGACACGCGCACCCGCGGTCTGGCCACCGCAAAGGGTGCTCTTTTCCGGGAAAGCGGTCTCCGACCCGTGTAAACCCACGAGGTGAGGTAGTGGGGGCCCCCGTAGGTGTGGGGTTTGAGGCATCAAGGGGGGGGAAACGGTGCGATCCGACGGGGTCAGGTGCCCCAAGGTGTGAGCGGTGCGATCCATCGGGGTAGGTGCCCGACGAGGTCAGGTGTGTAGGTGTTACCGGTGTGTAGGTGTTACAGGTGTGTAGGTGTTACAGGTGTTGCAGGAGTTCGCGTGTTACTTTTTCTTTGAGCAGAGTGGTTGCTCCGGATGGTCTTACAGTTGGATGTACTACTTTACCCTGCACTACTTATTATTATTATTTTGGTTTAGTCGCTGACTTCCCACCTTGCGACAGGGTCTTACAGGGGGGAGAGGTAGGCGACGGTGAGGCCGCGGCAGGAGTTCTTGGGTCTCTGGTGACCCCGAACAGTACTTTCTATTTTTCCCTTCGCATTTCATTTACGTTGTAGACTGTGGTGTGGTTCTTGATACCCTCGTGGGGTCGGTGTGGATGTCGGCATGGTAGTTATTGAATTATTTAATTCCATTTTCATCTCTGTCGGCCGCTTTAAGAAAATCAAAGAGCAAACCAAAGAAAAGATTGCGAAAACTGGATTTCAAAGCCTAGGTGTCGTGTGGGCACCGTTTTCAAAACCTTGTGGATTTATGGATTTCGAAAAGGGATTTCAAAACCTAAGTGTCGTGTGGGCACTGTTTTCCAAAACCTCTGGGTTTATGTTGCTTTCGAAAGGTGTTTTCAAAATATGGGCGCCGGGTGGGCGCCGTTTCAACAACTTTGGATTTATCATTTTAAACTGATCGGCCGTGAGATTTATTTAGCATTTCGTGAATGGATGTATGTTTGAACCGTTGTGATTGAATGATTACCCATTTTTGGACATTGTATGAGTCGCGACGCCGTGCATATACAGGGGAGACTCTGTCCGTTTGCAGAGTGATCCTGTATATGCGGTGGGTCTGGGCACGCGCCGGGGAAGAAGGTTTTTCGAAAAAAATTATACACGCCAAACACATACCTTTTGTGAATCGTTTCCGCTAAATTAAACCCCCGGGGCGTGACAGAAGAAGATGGTATCAGAGACTTTCTTCAATCACAACAGTTTGTGCCCGACATCCACAAAGATACCTCACTTAGCTACAAATGAATGAAATGAACAAGGCATAGAAGCGTAGAACGAGAGTGATCGGGGGACCGGGGGGGGGGGAGTATAGGTCCCTTGTCACGCCCCGGGGTCGAAACTGCGACCCGGGCTCGCCAACAGATCCGCCGCCCATACGGGAAGTCCCATATAGACGAAGCGACTAACCTGCAAAAGAGCATCTATACTATGCAGATATCAGAGCTGAAAGTAATACTGCTAGAAATAAAAGCTATATACAACACAAGGTCCTCACCAAAAGTACATAAGTCTCTCAAGCAGTAAAATAAAATACAACTCTATACCTCACTACAAGGTCGCTCAACATAAACTCTCAAACAAGACCGGGGGTACATCTACTCTCTGGACGATGACTGGTAGGGAACTATCTCGCGACTCCCTTACCTCGATCAGAAGAAGCAGCAACAGGAGCAGCAGGAACAGGAGTAGAAGTCCCTGTGGGAAAATACACCACGACGGGTGTGAGAACTACGTCCCAAGTAGTTCTCAGTGGGTGCCGCCAACAAGCCCGACGGTCTACCCACTAAGTCTACTAGAGGCATAAAGTAACAATAATACTGAAATGAAATGGCTAGAAAAGTAACTCTACAGCTACTATGCCTCTATCTAGATGCTCAAGAAAAGGAACAGATGGAACATGATGCATCTACTAACACACACAGTAAACTCACCAAATCTATACTGACTGCCTCAAAGGGTCCAGTCAAACCTGCGCCCACCTACTGCCGCACATCCTCAACAGGACGGGTCTACCGTAGGGTGTCCGTGACTGCCACTAACTGGCACAGTCAGAGGGACGGCGTCGACAAGTCGCGATAGCAAGTAACAGGCCCAACTCCGGAGTGGCTCTCGAGGGGAGCGACCCCACCGAGGAAAGTATCCGCGTATCTCTGTCGAGCTCAAATATGGCTCATGCAGGCTATAGTCCAAACCACGATCAACAAGATCGACCAAGAACACCAACTCTCAACCACAGGCTGGAAAACCACACAGCTGGGGCCACCGTCCACCAGACGGCTCCCACAACAGAACACTAAACTCACAGGAAAGACCGACACCATAAGGGTTCGGAAACCCGATAGACCGGTGCTAAGAACCCTATCAAACAAGAACAGACTCTAGGCTCCGCCTATCGAAGTTCCCGATCCCTTATAGTTCGGGAACACAATAACCTCGGTACGACACGCAGAAAACACCAACAGGGCCCGAAAGTCCCGGGAGACCTACACCTACAACCCTATCAAACAAGAACAGGTTCCAGGCTCGGCCCCCGTGGCTTTCGTCCCGACAACGGAACGGCCCCTAGAACCCGGATCACTCGAATCCTTTCGAGTGGGGAGATTTACAAGAAAAAGGTGACATTTGTTATTGAAAATCATTTGATCTAGAAGAAAACCATATTTAATGATTTTAGTTTTCTTTAGAAAAACAGTTAGAAAAATAAGTGTTTTACCCAAGCCCCGAAGGGCTGATGCCTTTGTCCAATCAAACAAGAACAGACTCCAGCGGCCCTTCGATGCTTGGAAGAAAACATTGGTAGACTAAAATCATGTGTATGTCGAAAAGGGTTCTGGGTTCTAGGTCCGGCTAACACTAGTAAACTACACCCACTAACACAGTGGCGACAACCCCAACAGGGGAAAACAAGACCTCCCGGGACCACCGTTTACCCAAAACGGTTCCCGGTACAGACAAGCGGTACACTACATCTACCAGACTCCACTCTGCTCCCAAGCACGAGTGCAAACGCATCCCACACTAAAAAGAAGTCCCGACCGCTCGGCCCACTACCCGGGCGAGGATAACACTAAGTCCAGGAATGAAACATAAAGTGTGGATGTCTAAACATAAATAACCCTAGCCCAAGTGAGGGTTTTCTACTGGTCTGGTTACACATGCAACATATGACAGGGGTGCTAGGTCAGGTTCCAAGATAACAGATATTTAACAGGCGGTAGGAAGTAGAAGAGATCAAACGATCAACAGATAAAAACAAGGAATAATAACATTCAAATTCTAGCATGCTACCAAGTCCAACCACTATCATGCATGATTCTATATCAATAGAATTAGAGCACAGTCCATAGATCCCGAAAGCAAGGCCACCCACCTCGATTGCCACCAATTGCTCGTAGACACTTGCAATTGGCCTCCACGCGATCCGCACGCAAAATGATGCACTGTGCCGAAACCCGCGCGCAAAACGGAGTCTGCACGCAAAACGGAGCACGGTGCCGAAACCCGCGCGCAAAACGGAGTCTGCACTCAAAACGGAGCACTGTGCCGAGACCCGCGCGCAAAACGGAGTCTGCATGCAAAACGGTGCACGCCGTCGGGGACCGCACGCAAAACGGTGCAGTAAAACACAGTCCCTAACACAGATAAGAGAAAGAGGGTTAAAACACTGTTCAAAAGAACGCTCCAAAACTGTGCTAAAAACACCGAAAAAACAAAGTGCGGGACCAACCTCGACGCGTCGCACCGCCCAACCGACCCGTTTGGAACACCTCGCGCGCTCCGCGAGGTCCACGGCGCACCGCCACAACCCCCAAAAATCTCCTCCTCACTTCCTCTCTCGCTCGGGTGAAGAAGGAAGAAAAGAAAGAGGAGAAGAAATGGCGCTCGGGGGAGAAAGAAGAAGAAGAAAAAGAAAAGAGAAAGAGGTGGTCCACGGTCCCGGTCCACGGGCCCGGTCCACGGCGCCGGCCAATGGGAGGCCACAACCGCCGGTCCACGGCGCATGGGTGCGCGCGCCCGGTCCACGCGCGCGCCCACGGTGCCACGCGGCGTGCGGTAACGCGCCCGCCACACGGGCGCGTTACACCGCGCGCCCCCCAGGCGCGGGACACGCGCCCGTTACACAGGCGCGCGTGCCCCCGCGCTCGCGCGGGCGCCAACGGGGGGCCGCCACGTGGCGGCCCCTGCGCTGACCCGCGCAGGTGCGTGTTCCCAATGCGCGCCAGACGCGCGCATTCCCGCATCCGTACGCCGCCTCGAGCCGCGCGCCACCTCGGGATCCGCGCCACACCTTGAAAAACGTGCCGCGATGCCTCGAAAAACGTGCAACTCAACCGGGCTCCAAACCAAACAAGTAAATAGTCCATTCCTAGCGATTTCGCGCGCTGAATCCAAAAACGATGTCCATTTTTCCAAATTCTGAACCGAAAATTGCGGAGTGCCCCCGGATAGCCAACTTGATCCGATTTCCGCGCCGGGCCCAATTCTGAAGTCCGATTTGCCAAATTGCAACTCTAAAAATTCCCGAAGGCAACCGGAGGGGTAATCTTTTATCCAAACTTCGCCCGGAGTCCAAATTGACATCTGCGTCGCGCGAAACCACTTCCAAACACTCGACGGGTCCTCCAATTTTCCACGGGATCTCCTTTTGAGCCCAAGGTCCAACACTTGTGTCCAAATTGCGCACAAACACCACCGACACATCACGCAGGCCTCCAGTGATGCAAACTAAAACCCGAATTGCACCACAAATCCATTTCTCGGGCCCGACATGCGCACAAACACTCCCAACGGCCACCAAAAGCTGCCCAACAACCAGCAAACTCAACGCGGGGGATTCCGAGACCTCACACTCTCCCCCACTAAAAGAAAGTTTCGTCCTCGAAACTAACACAGCCCAAAAGGGGAGTTCCGAAGCCACAAGTAAGTATCCATCAACACCGTCTCCATCTCCCCAGTCGCTACGCACACTCCGCGAAGCGAGTTCCACACGGCCAGGAGTCCGAAAGCTGGAAAAACTCAGAAGTTCCAAATGACAGAGGACAAGGAAGAACGACCAACTCTACTCGTCCAATACTACACGTACTACGCCAACACAACCAACAAGAAGGGTAAAGGCCCCACCAGCCGGAAAGTCGTCAACCACAACTCTCAATTAGAAAACGGCTGAAATTAACGAAAAGTCCGAAAATTTCGAAAGCACCAATGCCCTTGCCCCAATCAAACAAGAACAGGTTCGGGCACCGTCTCCATTTCTGGAGCAGTCTTTCGAAGTTTTCGTTCCGTTCGAAAATTTCAGCACACCGGCGAGAAAAGGGAGAGAAGTGTTGAAGTCGTTCCTGCCGTGGCAACAAAACGAAAGCTACGATCTAATCGCGACCCCTACGGACACAACCTCTAGTCCTAATCGTCGCCAACGATCCAAAAGTAGCACCAAGCCGCAAACCGCTGAAGCCACAGCTGAAGGAAGGGTACCCCGGTGATCTATGAAAATGAACTCCTCTAGTCCAACTCGCGGAAGGTTAACTGATCTCATTCCACAATTAGCCGTTGAACAATACCGCAACAACTGGTCCATCCAGTGTGCTCAATCTGAGTCGTGGAGCTGCCCCTGAACTGTAACACCTGCCGGTATAATTCCAAGTCTCGACAGTACTGGACACAATCCAAAAGGCTCCCCCACATGCACAACACCAACAGGAACCTGTACCTCTAGTGCACGTGGTAACAACTCTACCTCCAGTCCAGACATCAAAGCCGAAAACACTCAACCCAAACTGCTGTAAAGAAAACATGCCCGCGACAACCTGGTCCACTGCCGTAGCGCCCTCCAATCGGGCGGTACAGACTCATCCGCTCGATGTAGGTGGTCGTCGCTCAGTCTGCCCCGACGTCGTATCCCTATCTGCCTGGCGGTAAATCGGCGGAGTTCCTTCATCCAGAAGAGGTAGAGGGGGTGCCGTCGCAAGCGGTATTGCTGTAAGTACTGCTCGAGGGCATGCCGCCTGAAAATGCCCCGACTGTCCACACGAAAAACATCGCCTCTGCCTGTGGTCACACTGCGACGCAGAATGCGGCCTACCACAAATGACATAGTCATCCCACTGCTGCTGCTGATACATCGGCTGTGGAGAACCTCCTGGTCTCTGTCTCCTCTAAGACTCACGACCCTCAGACTGGGATCATGGCGGCCCCGGGGGTCTCGATCTACTCAACTATCCAAACTCAGGCGGCACTGGATGTCTCTCCCCGGAGCTGGTCCCTGGCGCTCCCTGGCGCTCCGTCTCTCTCTGACGTGATCACTGATCCTCGGTCAACCCACCGAGCCTGCTCAATCGATGCATCTAACGTCGGCACTCGTCGAGAATACACCAAGTGATAGATATTCCGATGCAGTCCTCTCTCAACTAGCTCAACTTCCTGGGCCTCATCCTGGGCGACATGGGGTACACTGCTCAACAATCGCAAAACTCGCGAACATACTCCAGAAGAGGTCGACTCCCCTGCTGTAGGCGTCTAGGATCCCCTTCCAGTTTCTGCTTACACTGTCAGGAAAGAAGGCCTTGAGCAGTTAAGCACGAAACTGGTTCCAAGTCAACAACTGCACTCTCGGTGGTCCAGCAGGACGAACTCGACGCCACCAAATCTCGGCGTCCTCTTCCCAAAAGTGCGTAGCCAAGTGTACCAGAAGCTTCTCCATTGTTGCTATCCAGTTTTCAGCCTCCCACTGCTCCAAGCTCAAACCTGCAAATCGGGGTGGATCGGACTGCCGGGACTGGCCCTATCGACCGATGATGTCCCAAAGTTTATCTACTATCCGCCATCCACCCTACCTCGGTGCCTCGGCACTACTCGTCGACACGGAGGGGGTTGCTCGCTCCATCGGTGCCACTAGTACAACTGCATATGCCACTGCATAGGAAGGAGGTGCTGGAGGACTCTCAAGCAGTACTGCAACTGGCTATGTTCTCTGCTCCAACAGGCGCATCAAACGTTCCATGGCCTACTCCTGGCATCGGACAGCCTCCGACATCGGTAACATCTGGGTCCATAACCCTGGGTCTCGCTCTGCTCTGATAGCTCTGCCTCCCGCTGCTCGGGTACCCATCAGATGCGGGATGTGCCCTCTTCACCACACTGCACGACGTCTCAGAGGCATCGTAGTCCACTGCACAATAACAAACATCAGGACACAACAACCATACGACCCAATCCAACGAAAGTCTAAGACATGTCACCCATTCCATAGCATTATGTTGTCTGCAGCCAACATAATCACTTAGGAGAATAAACATGCCAATCACTCATCCCGTCTCTTGGGAGAGGTATGAAACTCAATCAGGACTCTCGCTATAAGTCACGACTCTCACGTAGTCATCCTAATGTCCAACCACAAGCCTAGGGTTTCTAAGTCCACCACGACCTACAACCTAGGCTCTGATACCACCTAATCTGTCACGCCCCGGGGTCGAAACTGCGACCCGGGCTCGCCAACAGATCCGCCACCCATACGGGAAGTCCCGTATAGACGAAGCGACTAACCTGCAAAAGAGCATCTATACTATGCAGATATCAGAGCTGAAAGTAATACTGCTAGAAATAAAAGCTATATACAACACAAGGTCCTCACCAAAAGTACATAAGTCTCTCAAGCAGTAAAATAAAATACAACTCTATACCTCACTACAAGGTCGCTCAACATAAACTCTCAAACAAGACCGGGGGTACATCTACTCTCTGGACGATGACTGGTAGGGAACTATCTCGCGACTCCCTTACCTCGATCAGAAGAAGCAGCAACAGGAGCAGCAGGAACAGGAGTAGAAGTCCCTGTGGGAAAATACACCACGACGGGTGTGAGAACTACGTCCCAAGTAGTTCTCAGTGGGTGCCGCCAACAAGCCCGACGGTCTGCCCACTAAGTTTACTAGAGGCATAAAGTAACAATAATACTGAAATGAAATGGCTGGAAAAGTAACTCTACAGCTACTATGCCTCTATCTAGATGCTCAAGAAAAGGAACAGATGGAACATGATGCATCTACTAACACACACAGTAAACTCACCAAATCTATACTGACTGCCTCAAAGGGTCCAGTCAAACCTGCGCCCACCTACTGCCGCACATCCTCAACAGGACGGGTCTACCGTAGGGTGTCCGTGACTGCCACTAACTGGCACAGTCAGAGGGACGGCGTCGACAAGTCGCGATAGCAAGTAACAGGCCCAACTCCGGAGTGGCTCTCGAGGGGAGCAACCCCACCGAGGAAAGTATCCGCGTATCTCTGTCGAGCTCAAATATGGCTCATGCAGGCTATAGTCCAAACCACGATCAACAAGATCGACCAAGAACACCAACTCTCAACCACAGGCTGGAAAACCACACAGCTGGGGCCACCGTCCACCAGACGGCTCCCACAACAGAACACTAAACTCACAGGAAAGACCGACACCATAAGGGTTCGAAAACCCGATAGACCGGTGCTAAGAACCCTATCAAACAAGAACAGACTCTAGGCTCCGCCTATCGAAGTTCCCGATCCCTTATAGTTCGGGAACACAATAACCTCGGTACGACACGCAGAAAACACCAACAGGGCCCGAAAGTCCCGGAAGACCTACACCTACAACCCTATCAAACAAGAACAGGTTCCAGGCTCGGCCCCCGTGGCTTTCGTCCCGACAACGGAACGGCCCCTAGAACCCGGATCACTCGAATCCTTTCGAGTGGGGAGATTTACAAGAAAAAGGTGACATTTGTTATTGAAAATCATTTGATCTAGAAGAAAACCATATTTAATGATTTTAGTTTTCTTTATAAAAACAGTTAGAAAAATAAGTGTTTTACCCAAGCCCCGAAGGGCTGATGCCTTTGTCCAATCAAACAAGAACAGACTCCAGCGGCCCTTCGATGCTTGGAAGAAAACATTGGTAGACTAAAATCATGTGTATGTCGAAAAGGGTTCTGGGTTCTAGGTCCGGCTAACACTAGTAAACTACACCCACTAACACAGTGGCGACAACCCCAACAGGGGAAAACAAGACCTCCCGGGACCACCGTTTACCCAAAACGGTTCCCGGTACAGACAAGCGGTACACTACATCTACCAGACTCCACTCTGCTCCCAAGCACGAGTGCAAACGCATCCCACACTAAAAAGAAGTCCCGACCGCTCGGCCCACTACCCGGGCGAGGATAACACTAAGTCCAAGAATGAAACATAAAGTGTGGATGTCTAAACATAAATAACCCTTGCCCAAGTGAGGGTTTTCTACTGGTCTGGTTACACATGCAACATATGACAGGGGTGCTAGGTCAGGTTCCAAGATAACAGATATTTAACAGGCGGTAGGAAGTAGAAGAGATCAAACGATCAACAGATAAAAACAAGGAATAATAACATTCAAATTCTAGCATGCTACCAAGTCCAACCACTATCATGCATGATTCTATATCAATAGAATTAGAGCACAGTCCATAGATCCTGAAAGCAAGGCCACCCACCTCGATTGCCACCAATTGCTCGTAGACACTTGCAATTGGCCTCCACGCGATCCGCACGCAAAACGATGCACTGTGCCGAAACCCGCGCACAAAACGGAGTCTGCACGCAAAACGGAGCACGGTGCCGAAACCCGCGCGCAAAACGGAGTCTGCACGCAAAACGGAGCACTGTGCCGAGACCCGCGGGCAAAACGGTGTCTGCACGCAAAACGGTGCACGCCGTCGGGGACCGCACGCAAAACAGTGCAGTAAAACACAGTCCCTAACACAGATAAGAGCAAGAGGGTTAGAACACTGTTCAAAAGAACGCTCCAAAACTGTGCTAAAAACACCGAAAAAACAAAGTGCGGGACCAACCTCGACGCGTCGCACCGCCCAACCGACCCGTTTGGAACACCTCGCGCGCTCCGCGAGGTCCACGGCGCACCGCCACAACCCCCAAAAATCTCCTCCTCACTTCCTCTCTCGCTCGGGTGAAGAAGGAAGAAAAGAAAGAGGAGAAGAAATGGCGCTCGGGGGAGAAAGAAGAAGAAGAAAAAGAAAAGAGAAAGAGGTGGTCCACGGTCCCGGTCCACGGGCCCGGTCCACGGCGCCGGCCAATGGGAGGCCACAACCGCCGGTCCACGGCGCATGGGTGCGCGCGCCCGGTCCACGCGCGCGCCCACGGTGCCACGCGGCGTGCGGTAACGCGCCCGCCACACGGGCGCGTTACACCGCGCGCCCCCCAGGCGCGGGACACGCGCCCGTTACACAGGCGCGCGTGCCCCCGCGCTCGCGCGGGCGCCAACGGGGGGCCGCCACGTGGCGGCCCCTGCGCTGACCCGCGCAGGTGCGTGTTCCCAATGCGCGCCAGACGCGCGCATTCCCGCGTCCGTACGCCGCCTCGAGCCGCGCGCCACCTCGGGATCCGCGCCACACCTTGAAAAACGTGCCGCGATGCCTCGAAAAACGCGCAACTCAACCGGGCTCCAAACCAAACAAGTAAATAGTCCATTCCTAGCGATTTCGCGCGCTGAATCCAAAAACGATGTCCATTTTTCCAAATTCTGAACCGAAAATTGCGGAGTGCCCCCGGATAGCCAACTTGATCCGATTTCCGCGCCGGGCCCAATTCTGAAGTCCGATTTGCCAAATTGCAACTCTAAAAATTCCCGAAGGCAACCGGAGGGGTAATCTTTTATCCAAACTTCGCCCGGAGTCCAAATTGACATCTGCGTCGCGCGAAACCACTTCCAAACACTCGACGGGTCCTCCAATTTTCCACGGGATCTCCTTTTGAGCCCAAGGTCCAACACTTGTGTCCAAATTGCGCACAAACACCACCGACACATCACGCAGGCCTCCAGTGATGCAAACTAAAACCCGAATTGCACCACAAATCCATTTCTCGGGCCCGACATGCGCACAAACACTCCCAACGGCCACCAAAAGCTGCCCAACAACCAGCAAACTCAACGCGGGGGATTCCGAGACCTCACATCCCTTCCCTCGATGGTTGTTTGAGTGCTATGCTAGCGGAGGCTAGAACTTACTTGTGTTGTGTTTGAGTACGGGTTAAGTTTTGTTTCTCGGTTTTAGCTCGGTTGTCGTGCATGTGTAGTTGTGTTGTTGTGGAGGCTGGGGTCGAGGCCGGCTGCCACCGGGGTCTTGATGGTTGCTGGAAATTCATGGATTGAGCAACCAGCACGGGACACGGTGGGCCTGCTGACGGTGTTCATGCACTTGGTGCGCCTGTTAACACAGCGGAGCGTTGCGCCGGCTTTTGTTTTCCGAACCCCCTTCCTCTGCCAACGTACTGCATCGTTAGTAACGGCGACTGGTGGTAGAGTAATCCGGCGGTATTTGTTGGTGAGTCGGCCGTTTTGTCGGTCGTGAGTAACGGGGTAGCCTCTTGTCTAATTTTGTACCTTCTAGGTCTACTGGTTTTAGATTACAGCAGATAGTCGGCCAATTCTTTTGTATCTTGGACAAGGTATGGGTGGGAATGTGGATTCTTCCCCTACGGCTATTACCCCTAGTTCAGCGTTTTACTTTAGACACTGCGATGGTGGTATAAATTGTCGAGAGGGGGTCTTGTGGGTTCTCCTCTGGGTTGAGAAAGGAGACCCCCGGAGCTAGCAAATCTTGTTCGTTTGGGCTCGATTTTTGGTTGAGCGGACCTAAAGCTTAGAATACTCCTAGTTGGAAATGTGATCGCTTGGTCTAGGGGTATGCAGCTCGGTTCAGTGCGCGGTGCTTGGAGGGGCAATAGATTAGGACCGAGCGGTAGGGGTTAACCAGAGTGTCGCTGTCACGCCCCGGGGTCGAAACTGCGACCCGGCTCGCCAACAGATCCGCCACCTATGCCAAACCCGCATAGGCGAAGCGTCCTACCTGCAAGAAAAGTACTACAGCTAAACAGATATCAGAGCTATAAATAAAAATCTGCTGTATAACTAAATCAATTACTGTACAACTGGAAATAATACAACAATGTCCGTCTCCCAAAAATGATAATCATACAGTATCCTCATATACAAACTCAGAACTCAACCGGGAGGTATCTCCAATAAATACATCAGTGCACAGGCTCTCAATACATGACAATCCTCACTACAACAGTCTCTCAAAGAAGGAAAAAAAATAAAATAACTAAACTACTGAAGCTCTCCTCTGAAGGGGTACCGCTACACACCAACGACGGGTAGGGAACTAGCTCGCGACTCCCTCGCCTTGGTCAGAAGGATCAGCAACAGGAACAACAGGAACCGGAGTAGAGTCCCTGGGGAAAGACACCACGACGGGTGTGAGAACTACATCCCACAGTGGTTCTCAGTGGGTGCCGCCAACAAGCCCGACGGTCTGCCCACTAAGTCTACTAGAGGCATAATGCAACAAATGCAGTACTGCAAGGAAAGCTGGGAAAAGTAAACTCTACAGCTACTATGCCTCTATCTAGTTGCTCAAGGAGTGGAACAGAAAGAACATGATGCCACAACTAACTCTCATCTCGGATCACCTAATCTGAACTGACTGCCTCCTCGGGTCCAGTCAAACCTGCGCCAACCTACTGCCGTTACGTCCCGGAGGAGCGGACTTATGTAGGACGTCCATGACTGCCAACACCAGCACAGCCAGAGGGACAAATGCAACGACAAGTCGCGATAGAAAAGCTCAATCTCACGCCGGTACAACAACCCGGTCTCGCCTACTCCGGAGTGGCACTCGAGGGGAGCGACCCGCTCGAGTAAAAAGTAACCCATCTCAATTATCTCTGTAAAGTATCTCTGTAGCTCAAATGTGGCTCATGCAGGCTATGATCCACGATCAAACAGATCGGTAACTCCAAGCTCAAAGCACAACTCAGTCGGAAAAAGAACCTCGACTCGAACAGGAATAGCCCAAAACACTCTCACAGCTATGTCGGAGAACCCTCAACGACTCAATCTGATAATGCACGACCATGGCTGAGTCGGGAAACCTCCACGACTCGATCAGCCAGAACCCCAAGATCCTCAAAGCTAAGTGGGAGAACCACCTCCACCACTAAATCAGAAAAACAACCTCTACATCACACTCTACCAACTCATAGCACAAAGTCGCATCCACTGCGAGAAACTGCCTCAACAGGCCAACACCGCATCCACTGCAAACAACTGCCTCAACAGGCCAACATCGCATCCACTGACACGAGGAAGGGTCCAGGAACCCCGAAAGACTAGAACCTACAATCCAAATCAAACAAGAACAGGCTCTAGGCATAGCCTCTCGTTGTTCTCGTCCCAAGAAGAAGGCAGACCTTAGAACCCAGACCTCTCGAATCATCTCGGGTGGTTAATTTATAGGAAAAAGGTGACATTTCTTACAGAAGCCATCTGATCTGTAAGAAATCCATATTTAATGATTTTTAGTTCTTTTTTTGGAAAACAGTTGAAACCAAGTTTTATATCCAAGCCTCGAAGGGCTAATGCCTTCGTCCAATCAAACAAGACAGACTCCGGCGACCCTACGATGCTTGGAAGAAACCATTTGGTTGACAAAAATCATATGTGTGTCCAAAAAGGTTCTGGGTTTAAGGTCCTGCTAACACTGATATACCGCTGCCACTAACACAGCGGCGATAGATAAAACAAGAGAATAAAACATCTCGGGACCGCCGTCTACCCAAACAGCTCCCGCTACAGATGAACAACCAACTACATCTACCAGACTCCACTCTACTCCCAAGCACGAGTGTAACATGCATCCCACACTAAAAGATAACTCCTGACCACTCGGCCCACTACCCGGGCGAGGAAGAACACTATGTCCAGGAAAGTAGAAGTGTGGATGTCTAAAGCAGAAATAACCCTAGCCCAAGTGAGGGTTTTCTACTAGTCTGGTTACACATGCAACATATGACGGGGTGCTAGGTAAAATTCCAAGATAACAATAATCAACAGCTTGTAGGGAAGGAAAAATAAACACATGATTATCTAACAGCATTAGGAACATCAATTCCTATAATCTAGCATGCTATATAGAACACATCTATAACATGCAAGTCCCTACACAGATAGAATTAATGCACAGTCCATAGGTCATGAAGACGAGGCCACCCACCTGAAAATGCTAACTGTCCGGAGTTCCACAGCTAAAAACACCAGAAGCAACAACCTCCACTAATCCTCAACACCAACGGGTTCACAAACATCCGCAAATACTCCTGGGTACAACAAAAGGTCCAAGGTTACACTTTATTCCACAAAATAACCAAGTACAAAAATCTGCAGAAGACAGTCCTGAAGATCTGAAATTTCCACCTGCAGAAAGTGCCCTGAAAATTCTGATAAAAATATCACAGCGAGCGTCTCGTCGAGACCTTCGAAACGGGTACCTGCACGACCAAATCCGAGCCCCGTAGACCAAGTTACAAATTCCACAGTACAGGTGCGCAAACACTCACAACCACACAACTGTAAACTCATACACAGATAAAAGGGGAATAGTGTACCTTCGGGCAAGCCTCAGAAAAATCCTGGAAAAACACAATGATAATCCTTGCGACGAGTAGATCCAAAAAGTGTATAGGCTCGTCTCAATCCGATACTCGGGTGCGGAGATAAAATTCCGGCAAGGGGCCGCTGTCCAAAAACTCCACCAGAAAACAGCGGCTTAGAAATGCCTCGAAAACCGTGTCATAAACTCTGAATCCAGCAAGATGATCAACACGAAAGTCGAAGACGTACCTCTCTTGATTCCAACGCCGCAGAAATCGTCCAAAAATACTGAAGGAGTAGCTCTGTGGACCTCTCAGATCAAACTGCGACGATAACGGGCCTCCAATGAAAAATCGCCACACTGCGCTCCGATGCCGAAGTCGTCGACGCCGCGGCTTCCAAAAAATCCGGGCCTCCGCCAGAAGATGCGCAACACGAAGATCTCCAACTTTGCTAAAGGGGCTATGGGCAGGGGAGCTCGGGAAAGGGGGCAAAAAGCCCCAGCAAAGTGCCTATTTATAGGCCCAGCCCGAAAATCCAACAGTTTTGGAATTTTGGCCCAAAACCGAGCGCCCGAATCTTTCGGGCTGCTACAGTAACGGGCCCAGCCCGTTACAGTTCACGCCCGGAAATTTCCCAAGCTGCCACGTAGCCCCCCAAACAGCAAACAGCTATTTGGGCCAACCGCGCTGCGCCACGCGGCCGAAGCGGGTGCCGACACGTGGCGCCCCCGAGCGGGAAGCACGGGTCAGCGCGCCCACGTCGCGCCCCACGTGCGCCCACGCGCGCCTGTCGGGCACGCGGCCCGAGGTACCAGCTCCCCGCACCGTGGACCGCGCGCACAACACCGCACCAACCCCGATCTGCCACGTGTCCACCCCCGTTCCACCGTGCACCTGCGCCTCTTCCGTGGACCGCGCCCGCTGCGCCGGCCAACCTGAAGGCGCCATGCGTCCTCCGCCCGGGTGCACGCCTCCGCGGTGGACCGCGCACCTGCCCGAGCTCGCTCCGCCGCGCTCCGCCGCGCTCTGCCGCTGCCCGCCGCCGCCGGCGATGCCCGGCCGGCCGGAACAGTAACCCAAGTCTCGAAATCCGTGTTTTCGCATCCGATCTCCGAAAAATACAAATAAATAGTCCATCTTGACCGTTTTCGCGCGCTGAATCCAAATCCGAAGTCCGATTTGCCAAATTCCACTTCTAAAATTTACCATAAATTCCCGGAAGAGCAAACTTGATCCGTTTTTCATGCCGGGTCCAATCCTTGAGTCCAATATGCGCGCAAACACCTCTAACACCCAACATGGGTCTCCAGAAGCCGCAGATCCAACAGTAATCCAAACGTGGGAATTTCCGGGTCCTCACATCCTCCCCCACTAAAAGAAAGTTTCGTCCTCGAAACAAACACGGCTCAAAAGGGAGCTCAAAGCCAAGGGTAAGTATCCAACAACACAGTCTCCAACTCCCCAGTCGCTACTCACTCCCCGTGATTACTCCTCAACAAAAATAATAATCATTACGGCATGGCCCGGTTGCGTAATTCTCTCATCACACGAGCCAAAATTCGCAACGGGCGTCCCTCGTACCACAAGTACTCGCAGATCTCAAAGGAAACGAGTCCATCACGGGCGAGGAATCCACAAGCCTAACACTCCTGAGCTGAGACGTGGAAGGATCATCACGAACGCCAACAAAAGGCTGGGGGAAAGGAGAGAACAACCAATGTAGCACGCACCAACACCGCTCCCTGGTGCCAGCTCAACCAGGCGATCCGAGACATACCCATACGGTCATCCAAAGAAAAGAAGCCCTAATCGGCTAGGGTCCTCGCTCAATCACTCTCGGATCCTGACCATCCGCAGGGACTGCTTCACCGCAGTCTACCGTCAAAAGGGACCCTCAGGGACACAACCTCGAGCCCTGTTCCTCAACGGTCCCACCCAGCGCCAGCTATAGAATCATGAAACTCAACCCCAAATAGCTCTCCGGTTCCAGGTATCCGCCACCACAGTGGCCCTATCGGGGTGATACAAAATGCTCAAGAATAACCCAATGGTAACTCCACAGCCACTATGGGAGGCATCACTAACACAAAGGTCCATCCCCCATCTCTGGCAAAGCTGCAATCGGCGCTAGTACCAGTCTCATCATCCATTCGCCATGCTCTCCTGGCACTGCCAAATCCAAAAAGCTCCTCACCTCAACAAAAAAAAATGTTGATCTCAGCCAAACTCAAATAGCATCCACATTGGCCGGAATTCCACCGCCGCGCCTATGGCTAACACAAAGTGACCCAAGAAGGTAAGCTTCTAAAGCTAAAACTTGTATCTCAATAACCTGGCATACAACTTCATCCACACAGCATGGTAACACATCCACCAGTGCTCCTCATGCTCCAAGTCGCTCTGGGAGTAGATCATAATATCCCTGGAGGATCTTGTTACCAATGCAATCAAGTGCAGCTGGAGCACAATTCCTCAAACCAAAAGAGTGGCAGGGCGTTAATCAATCCAATTGGCCTCACTATAACATAATGCCCCTACCGTGTCCTGAACACCATCTTGGCGAAATACTCAGCCGTATGATTCCAAAATCTGTACCTGCATCAGTCGTACAACTGCCGGAGTATAACTCCATCAAAAGGTCCAGAATAATACTCGGACCTGTCCACACACGAACCATAAAAGGGCCCTCACAGTCGTGTATCAACGATGTGGCATCACCACCGTATATCAACGGCGTGGCACTAGGTCAAACAGACCCCTCGATCCATCAGATCCGGCAACAGCGCCAACAGCTCTCACAGCTCTACTGGCAATATCCAATGAGGTGTTGTCGAGGGTGGCGCGGTTCCCCGAACCACGCCAAACTCAATCTCTATCTCCCTAACCGGCGGCATTATCAACAGCTCAGGTGAAATCACACCCGGAATCTCGTGGCAACAGTGTTGGGTCGTATATAATACGGATCTAAATAGGGGAAGAAACACCTAGAGGGGGGTGAATAGGTGTAAACGTATAAACACTCCAAAAATCGTTGCGATAAAACCCAATGCGGAAAATAAAATAACTCGCAAGATTTTTACGTGGAAAACTCCATCACCGGAGTAAAAAACCACGGGACCGATAACACGGCAGAAATCCACTAGAATTAAAACACGTACAAGGTGATTTACCGTACACACTTACGACTCAACCTTTTCCATACGCTCCTAGAGGATCTTCTCCGCTCGCTCCGACGCTTCTCGAATCCACGATCTGCGCCCAACGCCGAATCCACGGCGTCCAACGTCGAATCCACGACGTCCGACCGAATCCACGGTCTTCACCCAATAGCACACTTCGAATCCACGAATGTGCCTCGCTCCGAATCCACGAGAGCGATTGAACCTTGAATCCACAAGGACACGCGAATCCACGCGCCGATTTTTGGGGAAAAATCGTTGTTTTTGGGTGGTGATGATCCGCCGAATACTTAGATCAAAGATAGATCGGAAATACCATCTAAGTATTCATTAGTTTGATTCAACTCAAGATGTGAGTATGAAAACCTTGAATCAAACTAATCAATATAGATGAAGAAACATAGAGTATTCTCTAATGATTTCCTTTCTTCTCTATATGTGGATCTATAGCCGTATAAGATGATATATGAAAATGACGGCTATGTGGATTCACCCTAGAAAGAAAGACATAGGGTGTATTTATAGGTTAGAAACCCTAGGAAGGAGATAAGAATCAAAAACCTGCCATTTCTGGATTTTTACGGACGGCGATCCGGATCGTGATAACTGAGATCCGGATCGTCATAACGAAACAGCCAATTCCAGAAAAACGAAGGTTCGGGATCCGGATCATGTGACTACGATCCGGATCGTTCATACAGTTCACCAAACATCAACGTTCGGGATCCGGATTGCGAAGCAAGATCCGGATCGTCCAAGGTAGATGGTAAACTCAACGTTCGGGATCCGGATCAAGAGACTACGATCCGGATTGCGACGATGTATGAACGAACCACCTTCGGGATCCGGATCGAACAACCTGATCCGGATCCTGAACATGTCCCAAGTCCAGTTTTTGATTTTTTATGCAATGAAAGATTCTTCCAAGTGTTTCTACACCACAAGAAGTATTCGGATCACACAAATTCTTTAGTTAAACATACCTGATCCTTTTGAATTCTTCTATCTTGAGATTGAGTTAAATGATCCAACTTTCTTCACCTTCAATCTTCAAGACTTGAGACTTTCACGAAACTACGCCAACTCAAATTCCGTAACAATCTCCCCCTTTGGCGGTTTCGTGACAAAACATATATCCACTAAAGAAAATTCAAAAAGATATTTTTGTTGCTATCACCATACAACAAAAATTTACAATGGAGATCCAAAATACAATACATGAGTTAAACTCCTAAAACAGACTCTAGACTTAGACATCTGTACTCTCTGCAAAAAGAAATCATTCTTGACAAAAGAAATCGTTAGATACCTCAAGAATTTTATATCATTCAAAAACCACAAACAGAGATGAAGTTTATACTCATTCATACTTACCATGACATTTATACATTCAGATATGTAAACAGATCATAGTTAAAACACCAACATATCCTCTTTGCACGTAAAAACCAAATGTCATGAACATGTTTGTGACAAACTTATATATATATAGATATGTAATAGATCAGAGTTAAGAACCAACATATCTTCTATGCAATCAAAAACCAAGTGTCACAAAATGTTAGTCCAACATCAACTTGTTAGTTATATTACATGCCCAAATAGTTAGTCGAATAGTTAGTCGAGACATGCAAACAATCAGCTGAAAAACCAAAAGTTGAAGTTCTACTTACCTTTGTGTTTCAACTTACCTTTGATGTTCCAACACATCATCATGTTCAATCAATCATTGTTCAAGTTCTCTATAAACTCTCTCCCCCTTTTTGTCACAAAATTAGCCAAAAACACAAAAATTTAAGGAGAGTTAAAGATTTCAAAAATTGTTCCGAAAAATAAGAACTAGAACTAAAAGTAAGTCCTAAAAGCTGAACTAAAGTCTAAAAAGGTAAAATCCTGCACAAAAAACTGTTAAAGCAAAAATCAGTTATCGGAGTCTGAATCTTCAGACGCACTAAATCCCATTTTAGTGAACATGTTCTTGATCAATTTCCTCATTGAATTTACTTTCTTGGTCAATGTAATTTGAGATGCCGTTATGATCTCGAGTTCTTCAGACATTCGCCTTTGTTCTGATGCTTGTTGAGACGGTGATGCCGAGGTGCCGACACAAGGTTTCTTTGCAGTGGAATGTGTCGGAGTAACATGTGGCAATTTGTGAAGTGACTTCACAATCGTTGACTCATCTATCATCCCCCAACAGTGTTGATAAGATGTCGAGCTTATATCAATGTCAAACTTTTGTAAGATCCTCATGATGATTAACGGAAACGGAAGTCGCTCAGAAGGATGAGGATGCACAATATATCTTGACATTCTATTCCAAATTATGTAGGGGATATTCATGTTCAATCCTACAGCCTCAGAGGGATGACCTAAGAGATATAGGAACAGCAGTCTCTCCCATCTCACGACCTTAGTCTGCATGTTAGGTAGAATGTTGTAATACGTGATGAAATTTAGAAATCGGTACTCCAGTCGAAGATGTTTGGATTTTACACTTTTACCATTAGCTGAATTCGTTCCTTCCAAACAAATTTTATCTATCACTGTTCGCCACAAGGCATTCGTCAAACTTCTTCCTTTCAAAAAGTTGAGTCCCGATGTGTTAGATTCCATTCCAAGGACTTCGCCAATTAGCTGCGGAGTGATTTTAAGTTTCATCCCTTGGATATTTGTATAGAAATGCATTGATCCATTTTCATCTTCTCGAAGATGTCTTGCATTCGTGTAAAAAGTTCTTACACGATACAAACAATACCCAAGTAGTTCGGGGAATCGGCAGACTTGGATGAGATTAGCTTGCTCAATCAAGGTTCCAAACTCAGGTGAGTGATTTCGGAGAGCTTCAATGTTGACATGACGTTCACCGATGCATTCACGACGTTCAAACGCTCGAAGGCGATCCATGCTGACGAACACTCCTTCCACGCGAGGCGGGGAGTCAGGAACTATCGGCGTGTTAATATCAGCGTCTCGTCGTAGTCCAAAGCGTCTAGTTACTCGTTTTCTTTTCACAGAGATGGTTGGTTTAGCCATAGGTGCTTTTCCTTTGTCCATGGGTCCCTTTCCTTTCGAACCATCAGACGCCTTTTGTTCAGGCAATGATTCATCATCATCTGTCAATGCAGTCCAATCTACCTCGTGACAATCCACCTCTGTGTCACTGACCTCGACAAATTCACCTTTTTGTTGTGGTTTCTTAGCTCTCTTTAATTTGTTTGTGGCCCGAGTGTGCACTATTGTGACCAACAAAAGAATGATCCATGAGAATTCCATTGATCCTAATGCCTTAAGAAAATTGAAGTCCTGTGAAAACCAACTCAAGAACACAAAAATTCTTAGTTTTCAAAAATTGGAAAAATTGTACCCAAACAATCATAATCATGTAGAGAGACTAAGAATCAAATTAGTTTTGCAAAAGGACTTTTAAAAATAGATCAATTGCATGATTTTCGAAAATCCTTATTATATGCCCTAAAACCGAAATTTTAGAAATCGAAGCCTAAAAATCCGTTAATCAGGAGAATACCTAGCATATAATCAAAACTAATCTACCCAGAGTTCTTATTTCAAAAGAAATTTGATCAAAAACCATCCACAAACAAAATCGATCCAAGAAATTCGTGCGTTTGAGGAGGAAAGGAGAAAAACGGTGAAAAACCGAGATTTTGATCAATAAAACTTACTTGGAATTGAAGAACTTGAGTTTGAGAGCTTCCAGGAAGGATGAAATCTAGAGAGAGAGGCTCTGGAAACTTTGGAACAAAAGATTGAAGTAAAAGAAATCAAAACCCTTTTGTTCTTTATAAAAACCTAGCCGCGATCCGGATCAGTTCATAACTGCGATCCGGATCGGCTACCCGCAGTAAGAAACTGCGTTCGGGATCCGGATCGGCAGGTCCAATCCGGATCGTCAGCCCGCAGAAGAATTCCTGCGTTCGGGATCCGGATCATCTAGCCCGATCCGGATCGGCCCCAACTTTTTCTTTAGAAAAATTTCAGAGAAATTCAAGAAAAACCAGAAAAAGATTGTAAGCACAAACGTGTATCAACTTTAAACAAAACTCATCGTTTCATACAACAAGAATTAGATTATGCCAAATCTATCAATAATATCCAAAAATGAAACAAAAATTTACAAAAATTAAATCCCTTAAAGTTGAACACCTTCAATTACATCTAACTTGATCTTATGAGTAATGCCTTTATCAAATAATCAATTTGGTAAAGAAAATGAAATACAAAGATCAATAGATGTTTGAAATCCCAAATATAGTAGATAATGTATCTAGACAATCTGTTGAAGAGAGTGGCTCTTTGAGCATCTTTCTTTAAAATCCCACCTTATACCAACCTTGAAATTTGACAGAGTCAAGTATTTCAACATGCATTTTACTTAATCAAAAATTTGAACAACCATGCTTGGTATACATGAGGTAGCTGCACACAATACTCGGACGACCGAGGTGGTAGCTCTTTCCTCCATGTGGTGGTAGTTTTCACACTCCTCATTGGGATGTAACTCTTTCCACATCTTTTGAGCATTTTACCTTTTCTAAGACTCCCCCTCAATTGGCTATCAATTATTTAAGATATAAAGTATTCAACCAAAAATTTGATCTCGATTTCATACTCGACTAAACAGTCAAATAAGATAATGACTATACCAAGAGATCATTGAGAGAGAAATTGACTTTGATCACTTTAGAAGATGATTTAATTAACATAAATGATCATTGCAACAATGAAATATTATGATGGCAAAAGCATAATAAAATTCTAAATGTGCGAAAAGATGCAATTAAAGTCAATTATGATCTATGCTCAATTAATGTCCTATGTACAAACATAGATAATGAACAAAACAAAACAAATACAAAACCTATCCTAAGCAAAGATTTCAAAAAGAAGTTTATTTCAAAGAAAGCATACCAATTGCTTTTCGCAAATGAATAAAACGTTTTTGATCCAAATGTTTTGTTAAAAAGTCAGCTAATTGATCTTCAGTTGAAATATATGAAAGTTGAAGAGTATTTGATTCAACTAGCTCTCTAAGAAAATGATATCTAAGTTCAATATGTTTTGTTCTAGAGTGCAACACAGGGTTTTTAGAAATGTTAATAGCACTAGTGTTGTCACAAAGTATTGTTACCGAAGATGCTGAAATGCGGAAGTCGCTCAGTACGCTTTTCATCCAAATGAGTTGAGTTGAGCAACTTCCAGCTGAAATGTATTCCGCTTCGGCAGTCGAGAGTGCTATGCAATTCTGCTTTTTACTGTGCCATGCAACAAGGCAATGGCCAAGATAGAAGCATGCACCACTCGTGCTTTTCCGATCATCCACTGATCCTGCCCAATCGGCATCTGAGTATCCAACAATATCCAAACTTGTTCCCATAGGATACCAAATTCCGAAATTAATTGATCCTTTGATGTACCGGATGATCCGTTTCACCGCTTTCAGGTGAACCTCCTTTGGTGCTGATTGATATCTCGCGCAAATCCCAACACTAAAGGATATATCCGGGCGACTAGCCGTGAGGTAAAGTAGACTTCCAATCATACTTCTATACAGTTTCTCGTCTACATTCTCACTATGTGATTCACTTCCAAGTCCCTTGTGGCTAGTTCCCATTGGAGTTGGAAAGTCTTTACAATTTTCTAGATCAAACTTTTTGACCAACTCCAGTGCATACTTGGATTGACTCAAGTGAATACCTTCATCATTTTGTTTAATTTGCAATCCAAGAAAATAAGACAATTCGCCCATCATGGACATCTCAAATTCGCTTTCCATGGTCTCCGCGAATTTAGAAGCATCATTATCTTTTGTTGCACCAAATACAATGTCATCGACATAGATTTGTGCTACAATGAAATTATTTTGATAATGCTTCACAAAGAGAGTCCTGTCAGCTCCCCCTCGAGTATAGCCCTTCTCCAAAAGGTGCTTTGTTAACCTTTCGTACCATGCTCGCGGTGCTTGTTTCAGACCGTAAAGAGCCCTTTTCAAACGAAAAACATGGTTAGGTTGTTTATGATCTACAAAACCTTTCGGTTGAGCTACATAAACTTCCTCATTTAAAAACCCATTTAGAAATGCGCTCTTGACGTCCATTTGAAATAATTTGATTTTAAAATGACAAGCAATAGCAAACAATATACGAATGGACTCGAGTCTAGCTACAGGGGCGAAAGTTTCGTCAAAGTCTATACCTTCTACTTGAGAGTAGCCTTGAGCAACTAGTCGTGCCTTGTTCCTGATGATAGTACCATCTTCATCTTTCTTGTTCTTGAAGATCCATTTGGTACCTATCACATTATGTTGCTTTGGAGGCTTCGTTAATTCCCAGACTTTGTTTCGCTCAAATTGATGGAGCTCTTCCTGCATAGCTTTAATCCAGTAGTCATCCTGAAGAGCTTCATCTATTGTCTTTGGTTCGATTAAGGATACATAGCAAGCAAATCCGCAAACCAACTGCCTTCGAGTTCTAACTCCTTCTTGTGGATCTCCAATGATGTTCGATTCCGGATGATCCTTGGAGATTCGTAGCGTTTGTTGAAACGGAGTACTCGGAGGTACACGAGATGATTCCTGCACATCAGATAAACTAGAAGAACCATTAGATGCATCATTAATATTGGAAGTATTATTATGAGAAGATGCACTAGCAGGAGAATCATCATCTAGAGAGATATCGAGGGTAGATTTTTCAGATTCAAAGTGAGAAGCTTCATCTACTTTAACATTTAGAGATTCTACGATCGTCTTAGATTCAATGTTAAATACTCGATATGCTCTGCTATTCGTAGAATAACCCAAAAAGATCCCTTCATCGCTTCGAGAGTCGAACTTTCCAAGATTTTCCCGGTCACGTAAAATGTAACATCGACTCCCGAAGATACGAAAGTACTTGATATCCGGTTTTCTACTAAACCACAGCTCATATGGTGTATTCAAGGTTCCAGGGCGCAAATACACTCTGTTAATGACATAGACAGCGGTGTTCACAGCTTCAGCCCAAAAATGTAGCGGTAATTTCCGGCTATGAAGCATCACACGCGCCATCTCTTGAACAACCCTGTTTTTGCGCTCAACAACACCATTTTGCTGAGGTGTATAGGGTGCCGAGAATTCATGTTTAATGCCATTTGAAGTACAAAAGTCAATGAATTTTGAATTTATGAATTCTCCACCCCTATCACTTCTAACACGAATGATCTTTTCATTCTTTTCAATCATAATACGATGGCAAATCTCATGAAAAGAGTCAAACGTATCAGCTTTCTCTCTCAAAAATGCTACCCATGAAAACCGAGAGAAATCATCAACCAATAAAAAAATATACCATTTACCTCCCAAAGATGGTTGACGAGTTGGCCCCATTAAATCCATGTGCAAAAGTTCCAAGGGCCGTTTTGTACCAACGTGGTTCAAGTTCTTGTGTGCAGTCCTAGACTGTTTTCCCTTTTGGCAACCACCACACACAACGTTTTGTTTAAATAAAAGCTTTGGAATCCCCTTGACCACGTCCTTGTTTGAAATTCTAGTAAGTTCCTTAAAATTTAAGTGACCTAGCCTTTCATGCCAAAGAGTTTCATTATTCAAAGCGGCTAAGTTACAATTTTCAGAAAATTTATTAGGAACAACATAACAATTGTTTTCCGATCTAACCCCTTTTAAAAAGAAGACATGGTCCTTATCAGTTACAACGCATTCAACAGATGAAAAGTTAACTGAAAAACCATTGTCGCAAAGTTGACTTATGCTTATGAGGTTAGTCTTAAGGCCATCAACAAATAAGACGTTTTTCAAAATCGGGCCATCTGGAATAGCTACCGTCCCTTTTCCAACAATTTTGGAAGATCGACCGTCTCCGAAAAACAACGTGTCCTCCGGAGATTTTCTCAAGATTTTGAAAACTATTTTTGTCACCGGTCATGTGACGGGAACACCCGCTATCCAGATACCAAGACGAACTATCATATGCATGCAAGGAAACATTGGAAACAAGACAAGGGAAAATTTCACCTTTGCGCACCCAAACCCTTTTGAAGTGCGTCGGTAATGGTCGTGAAGTTATATGCCTAGGTGAAGGCGTCTTGTTATAGCGATTGTTGTTCCTTGATGTAATCGTCTTGCGCGATGAACTACCAAATCTCTTTTCATTTGAAAAGTTTTGCTTTGATTTTCGGGGAGGAGCCGTTTTGGTAGTAGTTGCAAGAGGTCTTTGAGATGAGCGTTCGACTCCCGTCTTGCAATATCTTCTTATGTGCCCTGAAACACCACAACGAAAACATACCTTAGATCTTGACGATCCCAAAGAGGATGAAGTAGGTTTGTTGTCGTTGTTTGTCTTGAATTCCGGTGTCGGAGGAGGAGATACCGACTGAGGCACAAAAACTGTCTCACTCGAACTTGGACTGTTTCCAGTTTGAGTGTATCCGAGGCCGAACCTATTTGATTGACCAAGACCAAGAAGTCTATCCAACTTACTCCTTCCTGAAGAGAATCGCTGTAAGTCATTCTTGAGTTGGAAAATGGTCTTTGTCATTTCCAGGTTATCCTGTCGAGCCTCGTTGTAGAGCTTTGAAAGTGATTCGCGTTATCCACCAGATTTGTATGTTCCTTTTCAAGTTGCTCATTGGACTCTTGAAGGGAAGCATTTTCTTTTATCAGGTTTTCCCTTTCCACTTCAAGAGCGTTTGAGAGAGAAGTCGCCCTTTTTGCTTCTTCTTCGAGATCATGCACTCTCCCTCTCAAACTCTTGTTTTGCTTAGCCACTTTCTTTGAGTCCCTCAAAAGTCTGTGGTAGGCTAGAGCAAAATCTTCACCTTCCGAATCATCCGATTCGTTGTCCGTTGCGTTCTTTTCAACAGTGGAGTTGGACAACGACTCAGATGTATTTGCCATAAAGCACATGAAGGGTGAAGATGTGGACGCGTGGAATGCCGTGGAGCTCTTTTCTTCATCACTTGAAGACGACTCATTTGACGTTGATGTTGTCATCCCAAGTGACGACTTGCATCGCCTTCTTCTTTGCCGGATACTTGTTAGGACACTCCGTTGCAATGTGGCCGTAGCCTCGACATTTGAAGCATTGCAGTTGTCCTTCTGAACTTTTCTTATCCTTTGAGAAGTTCTCCTGCTTTCTTGACTTGTCTTTGTTCGACTTTCCGAAGGATGGAGATTTGCTTGAATTACCCCTTCGAAAGTTGCGGCGAAACTTCCTTGTCAAGAGAGCGAGCTGCTTCTCAAATTCCTCCATAGAAAGGTTCTCGTCATCGTCCGAGGAGGATGTATCCGCGTCTTCTTCCTTAGTTGTTTTCAACGCATATCCTGAAGACTTAGAAGTGGATGCTTTTCCAGAAGAATTGTTAGTATTAAAAGTCATTTCATAAGTTTGTAATGAACCAACTAATTCTTCTACACGTATTTCGTCCGGGTGTTTAATAGTTTCAATGGCAGTAACCTTTGGGCGAAATCGTTCAGGAAGAGTTCTTAAGATTTTTCTGACAATCTTAATTCTGGAATCTTCTCTCCCAGATTAGCACATGAGTTTACGATGTCTTGCAATCGTGTATAGTAGTCCGTGAAAGATTCATTTTCTGCCATCAAGATAGAGTCAAACTTGCTCGTAAGCATCTGCAGTTTCTGAATCTTCACGAGGTTAGTTCCCTCATGTGTAACCTGGAGAACATCCCAGATTTCTTTCGCAGTCTCACATGCCGAGACGCGAGAGAATTCGTTTGAGATAAGGCATTAAAAATAGCATTAATTCCCTTGCCATTGTAAGAAGATAACTCAAACTCTTCCTTGGTCCATTTCGACCTAGGTTTTAAGGTGTGAACATCAGAGATAAGGTCAGTTGGATTAGTCCATCCTGATTCAATTGAATGCCACACCCTTTCGTCGATGGAAGATAAAAAAGCTTTCATCCGTACTTTCCAGTACGCATAATTTGTTCCATCAAAGAAAGGGGGTCGATTGATGTTTCCACCTTCAACCATTGTTCACAACCCTATTCCCCGCTCCGATACCACTTGTTGGGTCGTATATAATACGGATCTAAATAGGGGAAGAAACACCTAGAGGGGGGGTGAATAGGTGAAACGTATAAACACTCCAAAAATCGTTGCGATAAAACCCAATGCGGAAAATAAAATAACTCGCAAGATTTTTACGTGGAAAACTCCATCACCGGAGTAAAAAAACCACGGGACCGATAACACGGCAGAAATCCACTAGAATTAAAACACGTACAAGGTGATTTACCGTACACACTTACGACTCAACCTTTTCCATACGCTCCTAGAGGATCTTCTCCGCTCGCTCCGACGCTTCTCGAATCCACGATCTGCGCCCAACGCCGAATCCACGGCGTCCAACGTCGAATCCACGACGTCCGACCGAATCCACGGTCTTCACCCAATAGCACACTTCGAATCCACGAATGTGCCTCGCTCCGAATCCACGAGAGCGATTGAACCTTGAATCCACAAGGACACGCGAATCCACGCGCCGATTTTTGGGGAAAAATCGTTGTTTTTGGGTGGTGATGATCCGCCGAATACTTAGATCAAAGATAGATCGGAAATACCATCTAAGTATTCATTAGTTTGATTCAACTCAAGATGTGAGTATGAAAACCTTGAATCAAACTAATCAATATAGATGAAGAAACATAGAGTATTCTCTAATGATTTCCTTTCTTCTCTATATGTGGATCTATAGCCGTATAAGATGATATATGAAATGACGGCTATGTGGATTCACCCTAGAAAGAAAGACATAGGGTGTATTTATAGGTTAGAAACCCTAGGAAGGAGATAAGAATCAAAAAACCTGCCATTTCTGGATTTTTACGGACGGCGATCCGGATCGTGATAACTGAGATCCGATCGTCATAACGAAACAGCCAATTCCAGAAAAACGAAGGTTCGGGATCCGGATCATGTGACTACGATCCGGATCGTTCATACAGTTCACCAAACATCAACGTTCGGGATCCGGATTGCGAAGCAAGATCCGGATCGTCCAAGGTAGATGGTAAACTCAACGTTCGGGATCCGGATCAAGAGACTACGATCCGGATTGCGACGATGTATGAACGAACCACCTTCGGGATCCGGATCGAACAACCTGATCCGGATCCTGAACATGTCCCAAGTCCAGTTTTGATTTTTTATGCAATGAAGATTCTTCCAAGTGTTTCTACACTACAAGAAGTATTCGGATCACACAAATTCTTTAGTTAAACATACCTGATCCTTTTGAATTCTTCTATCTTGAGATTGAGTTAAATGATCCAACTTTCTTCACCTTCAATCTTCAAGACTTGAGACTTTCCGAAACTACGCCAACTCAAATTCCGTAACAAACAGAGATATCTTTGGGTCCCGGTGCCGCCGTAAGCACCTCTCACACTGTCACTATAACCAGTGTGCTCTAACGACCTCAACAACCAAATCTCCTCTCGTCTGCCTCGCAGAAGGTCAAGTCCTCTCCTTCCGCAGTCTAACATCCTGTGGCACTGTGCCAACCAAACCCAAACACTAGGTCAAAACGCCGAACTGCCATAATTACCAATAAGCTACCCGTATATCTCGCGGCCTCAACTGCATAGGACATAATCCACAAGCCTCCCCCACATACACAACACTAACAGGAACCTGTACCTCAAGTGCATGTGGTAACAATCTGCCCCTAGTCCATGCAGGAATGCAACATGCTCCTACTCCGACTGCTGTGATGAAATCACACCTGCGACAACTCGATCCACTACCGTGGCGCCCATCCAACCGGGCGGCACAGATTCATCCGCTCAAAGAAAGTGGTTGTCGCCCAATCTGCCTGAAAGTCAGGACTATCCACAATGGAGCACGACCTCTGTCTCTGCTCACATTGAGGCGACGGATAAAGTCCTCCGCAGATAACAATCCACGCTACCGCTGCGCCACTCCGATATAGAGGTTGATGCGACCATCGGGGTCCACCCGATCTTTGGCATCACGGGAAACCCGTTATCCAGGAAAAATAAAATCAGAAAATCTCTGCCGGCCGATCTGTCCTCCATCACCCGGCGCCAAGCGCCAATATCCAGAACTCACCTCTGGCGGCAGATCCCTATCCAAAAGGAATTGCAGGCGCCGCGCTCCATACACCACGCCTACACCATCGAAGCGTCAATAATCCAAAACGGAGGGACCAAACTAAACTGAAAGGTATCCTGGCGCAAGTCCACTCTCAGCCCCACATATCCTATGCGCCTCGTCCCTCGAAACCTGGAGCGACGTATTTCAACGCTGTATAAACCTCCCTAGCACAGGGAGCTCTCCGAGAGTCTCTCATCACCACCACCCCAGTTCTGCCTACAAAGGCTCCAACTCAAACCTATGAATCGGGATGGTTCAGACTGCCGACGGGCTCCATCGATCAATGATGTCCCTAAGCTCAGCTACTATCCACTATCCATTCTGCCTCGGTGCCTCGCACTACTCATT